>JAGDYQ010000013.1:27988-141369 GCA_021962125.1 Bulinus truncatus | reverse complement strand
TTCTATTTATTCTCTGATCCGGCTGTATATATTCTGTGGTCAGATTCTATTTATTCTCTGATCCGGCTCTATATATTCTGTGGTCAGGTTCTATATATATTCTGTGATCCGGCTCTATATATTCTGTGGTCCGGCCCTGAATATTCTTCTGTTCGGCCCTTCTGTCAAATTTAAAACCATATGTGGTCCACGATTAAAACGTTTGCCAACCCATGGTCTCTCCCAATGGTGGCGAACCTATGACACGCGTGACACAGTCGGCACTCAGAGCCTCGCCAGTCGGAACTCAGAACCTCGTCAGTCGGCACTCAGAACCTCGTCAGTCGGCACTCAGAGCCACGTCAGTCGGCACTCCGAACCTCGTCAGTCGGCACTCAGAACCCCGTCAGTCGGCACTCGGAGCCTCGTCAGTCGGCACTCAGAACCTCGTCAGTCGGCACTCAGAGCCTCGTCAGTCGGCACTCAGAACCTCGTCGGTCGGCACTGAGAGCCTCATCAGACGGCACGCGACTTAATTATCATTTCCTTTAATTTTAATTGGAGCTTGGGCTAATTGTTTTAAAAAAGTTGGTTTTAGGTAGAATTTTGGGAATGCAGCCCCAAAAAAGTTCACCATCACTGGTCTAGCCAATAGATGCAATCAACGAATGGCAGATCATGGGGCTACTGACATGACCACAGAAACTGATATCGCCAGATCTTGGGGCTACTGACATGACCACAGAAACTGATATCGCCAGATCTTGGGGCTACTGTCATGACAACAGTGACTGACATCGCCAGATCTTGGGGCTACTGTCATGACAACAGAGACTGACATCGCCAGATCTTGGGGCTGCTGTCGGAGATAACAAAACCAAAAATTACTTCATTTATAATAAACTAGATTTTTTTGTTCTTTAAAAGCGACAACAATACCTGTAGCTCGGTGATAACCATAATTTCTATCAAGGTTTATTATACATTGTTTTTCAAAAGACCGTTTGAATGGATCATTACCGGTCTATGGAACCTTTGTCCGGCCTCCTTCAGTTAGATGGGTTGGTCGCGGCGATAATCTGTGTTAAATCAATGTAAATAGCTTTCAACGCACCAAGACATGTAATGGGTCGATCAAACCTATTTATTTTATGAATGAGCTGACCCCTGAACTGTAAATGGTAAACATCAGTGCAGATGTTTTAACGATCAGGGAACATTATAATAGCAAATTTAATTTAATCTATATATTGATTTTAAGTACTGAGCTATAAACATTTATTTTTTATACGTTTTCTTCAGAAATACACCAGGGTATCAAATTGCAGATCATGCAGACTGAATTAAATCGAAGGTAATATTTATAAATATTAATTGATACAATTTTGTTTAAAATTGTTCAGGTGCAAAACTATCATATTAAAAAAATTGTGTTGTTTTTAAATATAAAGTTGACTTTAAAAATGCATTTCCTTTTTATTTAAATATCTTGTATAAACTTTTTGAAAGTGAAGATTTCAGATGATGTTTAGAATAACACAATTCATTAATATTTCGAAGGTAAAGGTCACACAGGTTAGAGGTTGATTTGTTTCGTACAGTACATAATGTTTGACCAGTGTGTATTACTAGCCTCAGTTATTAGTGAAGTCACGGTAAGTATGTGAAGAGGCGGGTTTAAGGACGGGCGCGCGCCCATGGCCCCCTATTGTTTAGGGGCCCCGCAGAGCCCAATTTTTAAACATTTGGTCTGTCTCTCTTTTTCTAAAGGGCCCAATATTTTCTTCTTCGCCCGGGGCCTCCATGAGTATGAGAAGCTTATTTCTTGACCACAGTAGCCACTACTGGGGCGGTAGCGCCCTTCTTACTTTTACATCACACCCGAGTGGGCAGTGGCTGTGTAGGCAGAACAAGAGATATAGCTAGGTGAGCGGACTCGCTGGGGCCCAACATGCAGATCGGCTAACAACCAAAGAGCTACCCAATCGTTCGCCCTTAAACTGCCTGGTGGGCCGCATTTGGCCCCGAGGGGTTAGTTTTGCCCCATGGCTGGTCTATGTTACTAAAAGGTGTTACATTAATTTATATAATCATGAACGAGCCCGTGTTATGACGAGATAAGATGACTGTAATAAATTAACTGGAAGCAGGTCTACAGGTTGTTATTGAATTAATTTCTCTCTAATCTTGGACTGATCGGTGCTAGACATAAATATTTGGGTTAAAGGATCAGACGGTTAAATCATGTCAGTTTATATTTCACGAAATGATAGCTTAACATTTTGAAAACTGTTTTTTTTTTCAATCTGACATGGTAAGATATATTTTTTTTTAAAATTCCAGCGGAAATCTTCGTGCGTCACAATTTTTTTTTTAGATTTTTTTGGTTAACCCTTGCAAGTGACATTACAAAAATTATATTTCTGTGTGACTGACTTAATCGAGAAATCAAAGACGACGACTTCCAATAAATGAAAATTTGGTTCTGACACTTCTTCTCATGTCATAGTAGCAAATCATGCTACTTCTGGACTATTTGCTTGGGTTATTAAAAGAATAGAAGGAGAAATTCCAGGAAAAGATAACTGTCTACCAAGGGGAACTAATCAGCATTCCCCCCCCCCCTTTCCTGCCACCCGTTCCAATCCCAGCCTGCACTACGAATCCCATCTCCTGTGAGAGAGGTTGCCTAGAGATTATATTTAGAAAATAGGTCGATTCTTTGAAACTTAGACGGGAGTATTTTTTTTTAATCCTTTCAAGATCTATGGAAGTGTCGAGAAGACCAAGTGCAGGAGTGTTGTATTCTGGGATGGTGAATATGAAGATGTGTGTGTGTGTGTGATGGCTGAGTGGACTTAAATCAGTTAGATTGTTTTGGTCTTCCTTTAATCTGTAGACTAGAAGAGATGTAGACATGATATAATGTACAGTGGGCAGAGAGATGAGAGAAATGGGGGGGGGGAGTAAGGCATATAGATTGATAAACCCATAGAAAGATAGACAGACTCATTTAGAGACAGACCCATAGAAGAATAGTCCAAGAAAGAAAGACCTATTGAGAGAGTGGTAAACCCATAGAACGACATGTCAACCTATAGAGAGACAGAAAGACCTTTAGATGATTATTTGGAAAGTTTACTAGATAGATAGATAGATAGATAGATAGATAGATAGATAGATAGATAGATAGATAGAATTTTTGAAACAAAAAAAAAGCTGTTCAACAATAAAATTGGAACTCTTCTTCATTGGACAGGGATGATACAGGCCTCACAGTGATCTACAAATGTTGTCATTGACAACACTCTAGATGACCTTACAAACAGAATGACTTACCGCAATGAAATGATTGAACAGAGATAATAGAGTTAAGCGATTGTTGTGTGAGAAGTCCCTGTAAGGATGAGATGGAATCTATTGGATCCTATAAACCACTAATGGGACGGTTTTTTTTTTATGGTGCCCCTCTTTCATCCCCACCATAGCCGATAGTGCAATGGCCGTGGAGGCACCACGGGAGATATAGGGATATCTTTAGCCATGACCTGAAATATCCATTGGTCCTCACCGGGGATCGAACCAGTTACCTTCAAGACGACAGTCGAGCGCTTTACCGCACGACCATCCGTCCCACCAAGCAATTGTTGTAGCTCGGCTGGTTGTATTATCCTAGAGTTGCAATATTTTAGACAAAAAATGTGGAGAGAAAAAAATTATTTAATTAACAAATTCGTCTTTTTTTTTTATCAACGACCAATGGTTAGCCAGTGGAGTTAGGTCATTTTATTGTTTCATTTATTTTGTTTTTTGGTCATTTTATTGTTTCATTTATTTTGTTTTTTGGTCATTTTATTGTTTCATTTATTTTGTTTTTTGGTCATTTTATTGTTTCATTTATTTTGTTTTTGGTCATTTTATTGTTTCATTTATTTTGTTTTTTGGTCATTTTATTGTTTCATTTATATTTTAAAGCTCCTGAAAGGAAGAGATATTTATCCCAATGGTGGGACAGTTTTCTAAATGCCTTTCTTTCTTCCCCACCATAGCCCAGAAGTGCACTAGTCATGTATTCACCACGGGAGACATAGGTAGATAACTGGACGATGTGTAACTGCAGTCTACAGCTTGTAGATAGGGTTTCAAAATTATTAGCGATAATCATAGAGCAAATAATTACAATATCATCTTCATAAAATGCTTAAATGGGCTTTTAAAAAAAAATATGACAATATGATATAATGTAAGATAACATACTATAATTGGTATAATGTAAGTTAACATGTTATAATTGGTATAATGTAAGTTAACATGTTATAATTCGTATAATGTAAGGTGACATGTTATAATTGATATAATGTAAGATAACATGTTATAATTGATATAATGTAAGTTAACATGTTATTATTGATATAATGTAAGTTAACATGTTATAATTGGTATAATGTAAGTTAACATGTTATAATTGGTATAATGTAAGTTAACATGTTGTAACTGACATAATGTAAGTTAACATGATATGATATAATACAATAAAGAAAGGCCAGAATAAAAGTGTAACCAACCAATATCGCCATAACAGCTGGCGTAAAGTTTAAAAAAAACAACAAACTCACAACATAAAAACACTTTAAAATTATGGTTGTAAATGACGATAAGCCAGAAACCTAGTAAGAAGGAACATCTATGGTGTCTATCTCTTTATTTTTCCACGTGCTCCTTTCAATGAGTATCTGACGTCAGAGGCGTGTGGGCGTGGCCAGAACACTAACGTCACTGTTCGTTTTACAACTTCCTATGAATGGCAAATATTGTTGGCACAAATAAACACCAACATTTTATTCATCACCCACTGAAGCAAACTGCAACAAGGAAACTGTTGTGACCAACTTTTCTTATCATACATTTCCTTTTTCTTAAGTTCCAGATTTTTTTACTTGGGTGTGCGCATCCAAATTTATGCTTTAAAAAAATAAATAAAATTAGGTGTTAATATTAAACTTGAGAAAATAGCTTAGAAAAGAGATAACGTGTTGACAGATGAAACCTTAGTACTGGCTACATTCATCATACACATCTGAACAAATCCTGAGTATGTAAAATACATTTTTATCACAGGATGTCTAATATTTGTGAGATCAGTTAGTTTACTGAATGCAGCTTTACAGGTTGTCTCTGAATTAATCACTCATTATATATGGACTGATCGGTGTTAGACACAAATATTTGGGTTAAATATCATTTAGTTAATTATAATGTTTTTAATTTTAACGACTTTAATCACCATAATTACCTTTTACAACAAAGTCTGAAAGCACAAACATTACAAAAACACGCGTACACACACACAAACATTACACAGACACACAAACACATGCACACACACAAAGATTACACACACAAACACATGCACACACACGAACACACTCATACACACACGCACACGCACACACAAACACAAGTACACACAAACACACTCATACACACGCGCACACGCACACACAAACACAAGTATACACACAAACACACTCACGCAGAGATTACATTGCCTCAACCCGCATCAATTCACTTCAATTAACTGGACCGACAGTATGGTCCAGCCATGTGGTCAGCTACTCATTTATAGTTATTTTCATGGTCAAGGTTGATTATTTCAGCACGGGTGAGCAAAAAGGATTTTTAAACTAGATTCTGTTTTGACTAAACATGATGTCTTAATTCACAAACTATATAAAATTAAACGATTACAACATTTCCAGAGGAGAATAACAACCAAAACATTTTTTGTTTGAACAGGAAATAATGAAACCAACAGGAAATATTTAGCTGACATTGTCCAACTAACTGAAAAATGTATTCGGACCATAAACAATCCAGTCATTTTTATATTGGCTGATGGTTGGATGAATTGTGTTTGTTCGTGTGCAAACTTCCAGAAAGAATGTTTGAATGGGAATTATGGGTGGTTTGGTTGTAAGCCAGCAGATCTTCACAATGTAAGTTGCGGGTTTAGATATCTGTGATTCCACTCACCTACGTGGTGCCTCCGTATCCACTGCACCCTCGTCTAGACATTATTATTAAAAAAGGACACTACAGAGACCGCCCCATCAGTTGTTCAAGAGAGAAACTTCTCATCCTAACAATGATTTTAATAGTGTGTCTGGACACTCTCAACAGTTAGTAATTAGGAATCATAATTTTTCATCAAGCTACGGAAATAGTTAATATATATATAACCCGGGGGGGGGGGGGGAGGGCCAAAATTGTTTTCATTGTTGAAAATTGGTCTTAAAACAAAAAAATATTTTGATAATTTAATGATGTCTTACCTTAACTTGCGGTAACGGGGGGGGGGGGGCGTGTGGCTTCCCCGCCCCCCTCAAATCCGCCCCTGTATATATATAAATATATATGTATCTAAAGGGCAGCCACATATGAGGTCGATTAGGGTCCCATCGGTCCTGTTTTATTAAAAGTAACATACTTTGAATAACTAAACCCTGGTCAGTTAAAAACTATTTAGTGAACAAAAGAATCGCGCAAAAGTCGTTGCTGAAGAGCCACATTTGACCAACACAAAATGATGGGAACCACTCAGTCGTCAGCAGGGCCGTCGCAAGAGGGAATTGGGGCAACACGTCAGAGGCTTCGAGCATTGAGGGCTACATCGCTTTCAAAATTTATAAAAATCAAAAATAAATATATTGGGTGGAGAGGGGGGTCCCAGTTGTCAGAGTTTTTCAGAGGCCACAGATTTCCTGTCGACGTTCCTGTTGTAAGTAAATACATTTTTCTTCAATTTGAACAAGAATGTTACTGCGCAATAACTTGTCTATCTCACACATCCTTTCCAGACATCGATACTACAAAACTTGAGCAAACATCGATACTACAAAACTTGAGCAAACATCGATACTACACAATTTTTCTTTTAAGTGATTGGCGTCTGGACTTAATTTGGTCACACTTCTTGACAACACCTTTTTTTTTTTTCAAAGCCTCGTTTTCATCCAACTTTTTTGTATTGACCAGTGTATAGATTTACATGGACATTTCTAAATTCAACTCGTCAGTCAGAAGAAAAGTATTTATCTTAATTACGTGAGTAAGTAGTCGACTCCGCAGCAAGTGTCTAGCAACAGAAATACACTTCATTCACAACAAGGTTGGAAGGTTCATTAGGGGTTATTCCCCTTTCTTTCATTTCCTCTAGTTACTTCCCCTCCTCCTGCATCTTCACGTATATACTTGGAGACGATATTTAAAAAAAAAATGAAGGCAACACTCCCTCAGATTAGAATGTCAGAAATACAAACTTTTTTTTATTTTCCTTGCTTGAAACGATTCATGAATGTTGTATTTTTTTGTCCATCTCTGATATTGATTAAATACACAATAAATGATTCATTAGAACATCGCATTGATGTCAGTGTGTGAGTGTCGAAGTGTGTTTGTGGTGTCCGAATGTGTGAGTTGGTGTGTGTGTGTGTGTGTGTGTGTGTGTGTGGTAGAGGAATAAGTTTTGATAATATTAGTGGTTCGTTGGGATCTTATTAAATTACACGATTCATATCAATAAAATATTCACACAACTACAAACGGCTTTTAAAACAAGCATTGTGATATTACAATCACGCAGAGCAATCAAGAACAAAACGAAATAACAAGTAATAATAATTCCTGGCAATTTATTAAATGACATTTATGGATGAGCTCGTTGCAGAGAGTTCGAGTTCCCCCCACCTCCCTACCCACCCATCTCACCCTCTCCTTGATTTTGACGGTTACAACTGGTAGTGGTTCTTAGAGCCGGCACTGCAGCTGGGGTGAAGATTGTTATGACGGAAAGCAACATTTCAGATTATTCGCAATATATATGGATATCTTCCTGCCATATATCTGGATATCTTCCTGCCATATATTTGGATATCTTCCTGCCATATATTTGCAGTTTGCGTCACTGGAGGTAAAGGTCGAGTCCCGGGCGGTCTTAGGTTCAGTTGATAAATGTAAAATAAATAAATATCTGGGGTGTGTGTGTGTGTGTGTGTGTGTGTGAGTGTGTGAGTGTGTGTGTGTGTGTGTGTGTGTGTGTGTGAGTGTGTGGAGAGGTGTTTCTGTGACCCAAATAATACCACTGTAATCAACATTGAAACAGATCCATGTAGCAATTTTAGAAGCTTGTGTGTGACACCCACGTAAATAGGACACATTATATCTGGATCCTGTTGCTAGTAACTGACAATTTTTTTGGCTTGGCGGTCTTAGTGCAAGGACCAGCTCGACCAAAGGACCCGCTGGAAACATGGGCCCAATGGATACCATTCTCCCCCATCCAATTTGTTTATACCAAACTGAACATTTTTTTACCAAATTACACATTGCAAGAAACCCATAAGAGAGTGTTTTTTTTTTAAATAGTTAATGAGCTTTTTATAAACTTTTTGTCTGTCAAACTTGAGAAAATTTGAGAATACGTTTTTTTTTTTAAAACACGTACTTCCTTCGCACAAAATTACCCTGGGGCACAGGGGCGGATCTAGACAACTTTGTCGGGAGGGGGGCAAAACTTTGACCCCCGGGTGGGTGGCAAAACTGTTTTCATTGTTAAAAATTGGTCTTAGAACAAAAAATATTTTGATAATTTAATGATGTATTGCCAAAACTTGCGATAACGGGGGGGGGGCATGGTCCCCCTCCCCCTAAATCCGCCCCTGGTTGGGTAGAAAAAATGTTCGGGGGGTGAGGGCGAAGATGGAGGCGCGAAGCGCCGAAAGCTTTCGAACGGAGAGGAGGGGTTTGGGGAGGGGATTTCAGTGAGTCCCCTCCCCAAGAAATTTTTTGCAGTTCCATATCTGGAATGGTGCATTTTAGTCCCTATTGTTTAGAAATATATAATTTTAACTACGTTTCAATAATGCATTGCATGTTGCAGTTTTGTTAAAAATACTTTAAATAGTAAAGAGTTTTAATGATAACATTTATTGAGGCTGAGCAATTTCTAATTCCTGTTATAAATATATTGACCATTTGTTCTGCTACACAATTGTTACATAATAGATACCTGATTTATATTATTATACTGTTGGTTTAACGTACAACCCGGTAAGAACGACACAGATGCACAAATAAAGCTTAGATATGTGTGTGCTATTTATTATAAAATATTGAAAACAAAGAACAGATCTATCAACAACAAATTGACCAGTCACAATTATTAAATTTAAAATAAAATTAATTCTGCTAAAAAGTAAATTTGCAAATTAAATAACATCACTCAGACATCACGGAGTTTGAACTTTATTATTTTATTATACATTTGTATTAAATGAATTCAGAAGTCAATGTTATTTTATTAACTTATTTAAGTTGCTAGTTGTCCTCAGAAGATATCAATATATAAAAATATTACAAGGTTGCGAACAGGCCCATCGACATAAATTTCGGGCCCCTGGACAGGGATGATACGGGCCCCCATGCTGATATTAATATTTTAAAAAGTTGATTGGCCAGCTCAGTCCGGGCCCCTAAAGCTCGCTTTTGTAACATTGATCTGCGATATGGGGTGATCATTCGTGTGAGGGTTGAGAAACTGTTCTCACACACGACTGTTGAAGCCCCAAATGCCAATGCTGCCCGAAATACCCAGAAGTGAACTTCAATAAGATTCAATCTTTTATGCCCAAAAATTAGATAAGCTATATATGTAAGTAAAATAGCTTGAATGATTGCCAAAATATAAACTTTTAAGTTTTTATTGTTATTGATTTATTGAACTAAATGATTGATGTTTTATAGCCGTTATTATTAAAATTTTGTCAAAAAGTTAAAATCATGCACGGGGGGGGGGGGAGGGTTCAGGTCCCCCCAGCCCCCCTCTGGCTACGGGCCTGTATGTTATTAGTTTGAATGTAGTGTTTTTGTTTTATTTTAGGGGCATGGATATTTACCTGAAAAAAAAATATATTTTCTCTATCGTCCTTTTAATGATTTTATGGCAGCACTTCAGGTTTAGACTTTATCATTGTTTGCTCCATTTCATCGTTTTCATGCATCCAACAGTCACAAGTTCTATTGGTATTTTGTACTGAGCATTATGGGAAGGATTTAATTTTCATTATTATATTATCGCGTATTTAAAGTGGCCAGTATAACGAAGTAATTTAAACTACTGACTAAGTGAGAAAAATAAATGTAAGATATTTTTTCTAGTTGAATAAAGATACTATATATAAAATAAGGCGAACTAATTGACTATGTTAAAACAGGTCTGAGGGAAAAAAAAGAATATATTACAAAAGGTCATCGATTGAACCAATTCACAGTTTGTATTCAGTTCATTTCATGAACTACCAGAACCGTTATTGCTGATGGGTAAACTAGGCAAAAGGACATCCTCAGAGGTGACCTTAGTATTTCTGTAAAAGGCAGCTGTTAAATAAATGCCCAACTGTAGGCTATATATCGTATCAAATCGATTGGATCGCCGTGCCCCCCCCCCACTTAGGTGATGGGTCTGATTGTCTGTACAGACATCAAGTCATCAATGAAAGGTGTAACAATTGTTGGTGTCTGTTTGTATCTACCTACAAAACTCAGCACTGAAGAAATGTCAACATTGAACAAACAAACCGTTGATTTTTTTGTTTACTTTTTAATGTTACGAATGGTAATCAACTCTACGTTCAGGCTGCTGTCATTCTGTTCTCGTGAGTTTCACTTCCCTTTTTTCGGCAGCGCACGCGCACTGGGTTTAATTAAATCAATTAAACTTCCAACATTTTCTATATTTTACTGCTTCTTTTTAAGTTTTACTTTTGGGCTGTGTGGGTTTTTCCTAAAAAACTTGAAACTGAATTTCGGTCCTGCTCTAATCTATGGAGAAAGCCCAAATTTAGCAGACGTGTTGATTCGACTGTACAAGATAATAATAATTTCGAGTTCATGAATTAACAATTTGTAGAATTACGAACCCTATAACTTTTAAAACATGTATATAATGGGGAAAAGGTTGTCTTGAGGTTATCGTGTCTAAAAAACGAAGCATAGCAACAACGGTGCATAAGTCATTTTAGTTTTTATTAAGTCTTTCCAAATTAATTATATTGTGCTAAAGTGTGCAAAAACAATAGAAAGAACAATTATTTCAAACTTAAAAAGAAAGTCATAAAAAATTTAATTTAACGAACTTCTTAAAAATAAGGTTTTTTATTAAACTAGGCTTAAAAGTCACACAAAAAAAACTTTCTATCTTACAACTAGTTATGTAAGTTATGATTACTAAAATTAAAAGCGTGGATGATTACAATTTACTGAACTAAATATTTTTTTTTACACTAGACAATAAATAGTAACAAATAAATAAGTAGTCTATATATCTAGATGAGCACCCATGCTTATAGTTTTCGTAATGATAATATATATAAATATGTGTATGATATAAGGCACTATATATAAATATGTGTATGATATAAGGCACTATATATAAATATGTGTATGATATAGGCACGATTTTTAACTTTTTAGAGCTCTTTGATAAAACCATTTTTTTAAAATTATAAATTAGGCGCAATTTGGGAGATTAAAAAAAAAAACACAACGACTTTGTTATTTACTTAATGAATGAGTCGGTACTTGATGGCAGTGTACTGACAACATGTATCTTGAAATAAAATAATAATTATGAGATTACAATAAATGCCATAAAATAAAAAACAAAATTAGTTTAATTGTTTAGGAAATATGTACAAGTCAGGGAATTGGTAAAAGTAAACAAGGAAAATTACTCTGTTCAATACATAAATTGGGAAAACAATGTTTTCGAATAGCCGCCCCTTAACTATCAAATACACCCTCTAATGATCTAAACAGTTTTTTTTTTTAATCTACCTGTGTATCTTTGATGTCGTAAGCAATACGTCACACTTTCCACTGCGGTTCTGTGGAAGGGGGGGGGGGGTACATAATTTTTTTCTGGCCTATACACAATGAACTTTGCCCACTAGTTGACCGGATAAAAATCTTGGACTCCTCGTGTCGTCTGCAACAGCTGGTCTGATTGTCTGCGTGACTGGGTCAATAGAAGAAAGACAAGGGACTCCATTTGCAATTCCAGTTGTTGTGGGGGCTGTGTCAGTGTTACTACTGACGTGCTACACACACAATGGATGCACATAACTAAATACACACTGATATATTTCAACCTGAATACTGTGTGTGTTAGGACAGAATTGCTCAAAACTAATGTAGAATTAGGCCTACGATCTTTGGCATTAAATGTTTTTTTTGAAAAAATGAGTCAATACACGGATAAAAGCCTATATTTCGGGGGAGGTGGGGGAAGGGGGGTAGTAAAGGTTGGTTGAGGGGGGGGTCACGTGTGCAGAAGGAAATAGTCGGGCCCCCTTATGAACGAACGAAAAGAAAAATACACAAGCGGTAACTTTGTTTCGTTGCCCTTCCAATGTCGGGGCCTGGGTCGTGCAGGATCATTCCGCCGTTCAACTTAGCTCTGTCACTGGTTATCGATAACAAACATTTTTTAAATCACATTATTGATAACAATGGCTTTTTGAATGCATTAAACTCATAGATGTTTTATAAAAAAAACTAAGCTGTTAAAAATGTAGCCATACCAGTGTGTTGGGGGGCATACAATGCTTGCTATTTATAGGGCCCCATACACAGACATTGGGCCCAGACACAGACAATGGGCTAAGAACAGATCATTACCTTCTTAAATTCATGTTTATTAGTTTAAAAACTATCTGCATGTGCCCCGCTCCTCCCCCAAGGTAGGGGTGTCTTTTGCGGTGGGGGGAGAGGTGAGCAGGTGGCAATCCATAATTGTTTGTAGTATATATATTATGTAAATTATAGATATTTATAAATATTGTGCATAATATGATTTCATTTCAGGTTATTCCTAGCCTAAAAGGCTATCGGGGCAGATGAAGTGTAGTATTCATCTGTTTCTGTAAACACGGCATATAGAGGGATTCCAATAAGATCACCTCAATTCCTTTCTGCTAAAGAAAAAAAAAGTTTCAAATGGTTGTTAAGTGCTATCTACAGTGTACTACCACTAGACGCTGCCACTAACCTATGTAGAGTCTACAGTGTACTACCACTAAACGCTGTCACTAACCTATGTAGAGTCTACAGTGTACTACCACTAAACGCTGTCACTAACCTATGTAGAGTCTACAGTGTACTACCACTAGACGCTGTTACTAACCTATGTAGAGTCTACAGTGTACTACCACTAGACGCTGTCACTAACCTATGTAGAGTTTCAGAGTTGAAAAAAAAATTAGGTTGATGTCTTGGGGTGAAGGAAGAAGAAGATAAATGCCTGGAGAGTAGGAGGGGGTGGGCTAAAGGGGGTGGGTGGGTCGAGGGCTGACTGCTGTCCGCAATTTTAGCCTGTCCAGTGGTAATTAATACTGACGATGACCGGTACTTTAGCCTTCTCAATGAACTGGCTAAATGAGCGGTAAAAAAGAATGGAGAAGACGCTACTGTGTTTGTTTAGCAACCACTATGAAATTTATCAGACCCTCGAGGGTTAAGTCCCAGTCCAGTCGGAAAGGGCTGGAGGATGCTGGGATGTAGCCAGATATTAGATGTAGACTGTGACCAAAATAAAAAAAGGAAGAAAAATAGGATTTTGTTTAAACGAGTGCGATTACTGACGTAGCTAGTGTAAGGAAGAAAAAATAATGGAATCGATTACATATCAAATATCCATTTTTTTTCTCCTTGAGATTTTTGGATTAAAAAATGTATTACAACATTATAAATAGCTAATATTTATTAATAAATAAATTGAAAAAAAAACACGTCTTGGTTTAAAATAAATACTATAATTTAACTGGTGTCGAGAGTTGTGTTTTCTATTAAATTAGTATCGATTCTATGTATAAAAAACGATACATACTGAGAATACAGAAGATAAATCTAATGGATAAACTATTTACACTGACTCCATATACAATCAAATCGTTCACTCCATTGTTTATGTTTTTGTTTTTACATAAATGTAAGATAGATGAAACAGAAAATATAAATCTGGAATTAAAACAAACGCTGTACATGCGTATATATGTATATACATATGTGTGTGTGTGTGTGTGTGTGTGTGTTGTAAAGACAGAGACAGACTTATGGACAGACTTAAAGACCAACCGACCAGAAAAACTGACAGACGAATGGATGGAGTGAATAGATAGATAGATAGATAGATAGATAGATAGATAGATAGATAGATAGATAGATAGATAGATAGATGGATAGATAGATAGATAGATAGATAGATAGATAGATAGATAGATAGATAGATAGATAGATAGATAGATAGATAGATAGATAGATAGATAGATAGATAGATAGATAGATAGAGAATAGAGGAGTTGACACACAATAATAGTTTTAAAAACTTACAACTAAAAAAAAGACCACATTCAATAAAGATTAAATAGAACACATACACACAGACAATCATTTAGGTACATGAAACTTGTACTTGCTGCAATACATATAAACATAGCTGCCTGCTTACATACGCAAAACACTTACATACATAAAAACTTTCCCACATTCATATAACAATGTATACATATATGCCTACACACAAAGATTGATTCATAAGCAATACACCTACATTATTTTATAATTATCTACATAAATAATTTGTATACATAAATACAAACATTACAAACACATATACACAATACATACATGGATACACACACATACATAAATACCTACTTGTATACATACGTACATACTTACGCACATGCATACATACATACACACAAATACACACACACACACATACACACATACATACAAACGTACATACATACATACGTACACACATACATGCATACGCACCGTAAAGGGGCACTGTGGAGCAGTTACGTGGGCAAAAAGTCCTGGAACAGGAACAGTCTACGGAGCATGCGCGTGTTGTCCATACTTGTGTGCTTTCTGTTGCTATCGATAAAAATCTCAGGAGGGTAAAGGGGGGAGGGTCTCATTTGTTGGCCGGTAGGACGTTTGATAGCGCGTTACAGCTTTGACTTCCGGGTGAAATGGCAACAGTGTTGGAAATGATGCACACTTGAGTGGAGAAACACCATAGGACATCGAGCAGCTACTTGAACATGGCCAACTGTAAACAGCCACAACTGCTACTTGAACATGGCCAACTGTAAACAGCCACAACTGCTACTTGAACATGGCCAACTGTAAACAGCCACAACTGCTACTTGAACATGGCCAACTGTAAACAGCCACAACTGCTACTTGAACATGGCCAACTGTAAACAGCCACAACTGCTACTTGAACATGGCCAACTGTAAACAGCCACAACAGCTACTTGAACATGGCCAACTGTAAACAGCCACAACAGCTACTTGAACATGACCAACTGTAAACAGCCACAACAGCTACTTGAACATGTCCATCTGTAAACAGCCACAACATCTACTTGAACATGACCAACTGTAAACAGCCACAACAGCTACTTGAACATGGCCAACTGTAAACAGCCACAACTGCTACTTGAACATGGCCAACTGTAAATAGCCACAACAGCTACTTGAACATGGCCAACTGTAAACAGCCACAACAGCTACTTGAACATGACCAACTGTAAACAGCCACAACAGCTACTTGAACATGGCCAACTGTAAACAGCCACAACAGCTACTTGAACATGTCCATCTGTAAACAGCCACAACATCTACTTGAACATGACCAACTGTAAACACCCACAACAGCTACTTGAACATGGCCAACTGTAAACAGCCACAACAGCTACTTGAACATGTCCATCTGTAAACAGCCACAACATCTACTTGAACATGACCAACTGTAAACAGCCACAACAGCTACTTGAACATTGCCAACTGTAAACAGCCACAACATCTACTTGAACATGGCAATCTGTAAACAGCCACAACATCTACTTGAACATGGCCAACTGTAAACAGCCACATGGACGTTTTGAAATAGTGTTTACCCCCTTCCCTCTCCGCTTATTTAATGAATTTCATTTTTTTTTCAAATTGAGTAGGGTACATTTATTTCAAAATCACAAAACATTTTTTTAAAACGTGTCCTATCTAGAGTAGATGTTCCAAGACATTTTTTTTTTCAATTTGAGGTGATATTATCCTGAATATTGTTGCATTCAAACATGCAGGCCCATATGAAGCTCCACGACTATTCGGACCCCACAGAAGAAAACATCGCGCCCTAAAAAAATAAAAGTCACCAAAACGGTTAAAATGTTGAGTGTTGAGTGTTTAAAGTTGAGCTTTACGGGGGGGGGGGGGCCGCTAATAATTTGAAGCCCCGGACGCTCACCCGGTGCATCCTCCTCAAAGATCCGCCCCTTGCTAATCGTCACTCTGCATTTAATGTTTGTCTTATGTAGGTTAGAGACTGGTTTTTAAACGGCGGTCGCACCGGAAGCGCTTTCTCGACCACTACCTTCATAACTCCTATTGCGCATTTGTATTTTTTTTCACCCAATATTTTCTTAATGAAAATTGACTAGAAGACTAAACTCGAGTTAAGATCTAAAGGGCGATTCATTATCGTGGGACTACGTTATATTTATCGTACTCTAGTCGTACTAAAATCGTTTGTTGTGTTTGTCAGGAATCGCATGTGAAAGTAGAATGTAGTCCGTGTATAGTGAGCAGTACGACTGAATTGATACTGTCTAGGTCTGACATTGAGCGCCATTCCAGAAACATTTCCTGACAGTTGGATTCGACGGTTAGGATGATGAGAGCATCATGCCATGTCCCGGAGAGCATTATAAGTAAAATACGGATGGCCGAGTGGTGTAGATACTCGACTGTCGACCTGAGAGTCCTGGGTTCGATCCTCGGTGAGGCCCATGGAATTTTTCCAGGTGAAATTTGGTGCAAAGTCGTCCCACAAGTCCACCCAGCTTTAAATCGGTACCTGACTTTAAGTTGGGGAAGTAAAGGCGGCTGGGCGTCGTGCTAACCACACAATCCCTTCATATGCCGAGGTTATAGAAACAGATGAATTCTACACTTCATCTGCCCCGAAGGCCCGTTAAGGCTAAGAAGGGAACTTTACTGTCTTACTTTACGGAGAGCATTAAGCCATGTCCCGGGAAAACCTGCACGTCCGGCCACTGTAAGAACTTGAGGCTACTCTGCGTAAATAAACGTATGTGTGTGTGTATGTGTGTGTATGTGTTTGTGTGTGTGTTGAAATATTTACTTTTATAAAATTGATTTTCTTTTTTTAGTCATTCGACAGATTAAAACAAAAATCACTTGTCACTCCACGTGAGATTTGATTGGCTTCTGTTGACCAATCAGCTGATGCGAATGTGACCGCAAGGTGATGCAATTAGAGAACGTGATGAATTATCGATACAGATCTACAAACATTTTCCATGGTTATTATTTTTTTTTTCGATCACATTTTAATCACAAATGTGTTTATATCATGTCATACGTAATTTAGTTCAGCTAAAAATGTGTGCCATGTTTACACTGTACATAACTTTCAGCCCCGTATCCAGGGATTCCAAATCATGTGTCCGAGGTGCTCGTGTATCTATAGCAGTATTCTTAAAATTGTGCCAAAGGATAGAAAAAAAAAAGATGAGAACCCCTGGCCTAATCCATTTTTATTGACTCATTTTTATTGATTGGAAGATAGGGGGAGATAAATCACTCGTGCCCAAGGGGGAGAAAAACGTGTTTTCGGGGCGAATTTTTTTTATGTAAGATATTTTTTTAACTTTTACTTTTATTATATTTATGATTTTTTTTTAATATTTAATATTTTGAATGTTTTACGGTAAATTGGGGACGGAAATAAGAAATGGCTTTTGTAGATCTGTGATTCCTAGAAGGAGAAGTGAGAGAAGGTGGTATGGCCGTGGGAGAATGGCAGTGGGCACGTCACGATCTCTGACCTCCTGACCCTGTGCTGCAGACGTGGATTAGCTCAGATTGTTCCAGCTTATGACGTCAATTTTTTTTTCTTAAATATCTCAAACTTAAAAAAAAACAAAAACAAAACATGTCTTCATGTGGAAAGTTTTTTTTCCTCTTTTTTCTCTCTTTGTTTTTTTTTTAAGAAGGAACTGGATAATGTGAACTTAAACAACTGCCCACACATTGTTGTAACTGGATAATGTGAACTTAAACAACTGCCCACATATTGTTGTAACTGGATAATGTGAACTTAAACAACTGCCCACATATTGTTGTAACTGGATAATGTGAACTTAAACAACTGCCCACATATTGTTGTAACTGGATAATGTGAACATAAACAACTGCCCACATATTGTTGTAACTGGATAATGTGAACTTAAACAACTGCCCACATATTGTTGTAACTGGATAATGTGAACTTAAACAACTTCCCACATATTGTTGTAACTGGATAATGTGAACTTAAACAACAGCCCACACACATTGTTGTAACTGGATAATATGAACTTAAAAAACAGCCCACACATTGTTGTAACTGGATAATTTGAACTTAAACAACAGCCCACACACATTGTTGTAACTGGATAATGTGAACTTACACAACAGCCTCACACATTGTTGTAACTGGATAATGTGAACTTAAACAACAGCCTCACACAATGTTGTAACTGGATAATGTGAGCTTAAACAACAGACCACATATTAGAAAAAACAGCTATTATATAAAAACATGAAGTTAATGTTGATTAAGTCTTACACATTCGGAAAGAAGTAAGAAATCACCGTTACAAATTCTAGTGTAGGGAGATTGTATCTGTATAGATATAGCGTATCTATGTAGACATAGTGTATATGTGTAGACATAGTGTAACTATGTAGACTAATAGTGGACTGAATCTTGACTATAAATCAAGCACTTCACTAAAAGAACTTGTATGTGGTATTTTAAAAGAATGTGTTAAAGGATTAGTAAATGACCGAAATGAAGTGTTAAACATTATTTCGTATGCCTACAAGCCAAAGCGTTTTAATTGTTTATGCGCTTAATTTATTACGAAATAATAACGTTTTCAATACATTAAAATGAACAGTTTTACAAATCACATATCTTCTCTAGGGGTTTTATTTGATTGTATGATTAGTTTTATTGAACTCACTAACTGTAAACTGGGCCAGAGGCGCAACTAGACCAAACTTTCAGGGGGGGGGGGCAAAAAAATCACTTGTATTAAAAAAAAACACATTATTTATATATTTGTATTTTATTTTAAACAAATTTTGGTCTAATCTTTTAACTTAATTTTTTTTTCGGAGGGGGCCAAGCCCCCCCCCCCCAGTTGCGCCACTGAACTGGGCTAACAGGCTAGTCCAGTGAATCTCTGGCCACAGTGGGTCATTATATTCCACAATGGTGTTGATGGATGGAAAGTTTATATGAACTACTATGAATTACATGTAAAGTTCATTGATGTGAACCAGCGAAGTGGTGCTGCGAAGGGAATAAACAGCATAATGATCACAACAGAATTACGGACTGTGGTTAGCCTATGTATCAGCCAGTCTTATTACATCTACAGGTTAGTTCACGAGTAACTCCATTTCATTCATAAGGAACACATGTTAATTCATTTGAAATATAGTCAGTACTTTAATTTATTCGAGACAAGCTAGTTCATGAGAAGCTGGAACTAGTTCATTAGAAGCTCAAACTAGTACAAGTTCGTTCCTAAGAAAACATGTTTTTTCATTGGCAGCACACATTAGTTCATTTGTAACTCATGCTAGTTCAGACTAGTTCATTAGAAACACAAGCTCATTCATTAGAAACACGTGCTATTTCGCAACTATCACACGTTAGTTCAGTAGGAACATTAACTTGTTCATTAGTTCAACATGTTTGTCCACGCACACATACAAATAAACAAAACTATACATTGATCTAGATGAACTGATACAGACTTAAAGTCTTCATAAATTACACACAAATGAAAAATGTCTTTCCCCACCACGAATACTCACAGTGATGAATACAGGAAATGCTTTAAGGTAATATAAACATTATGAAATCATAAAAACGGGTAATAAATATTTATGAGATTTTTAGCACAAAATATGCATGAATGAAACAAAATCGACATTTCTGAGAAATAAAAACGTTCTTTGGAAATTCAAGATTTTTTTAAATCAGAAAAACGTAAAAAAAATATTGAGAGTGCCATTATTTGTGTCGTGCACTGAAGAGAAGGCGGTGCTGTATACTTAGACCATCATAAGGAAGGTGTTGTATACTTAGACCATCATAAGGAAGGTGTTGTATACTTAGACCATCATAAGGAAGGTGTTGTATAATTAGACCATCATAAGGAAGGTGTTGTATACTTAGACCATCATAAGGAAGGTGTTGTATACTTAGACCATCATATGGAAGGTGTTGTATACTTAGACCATCATAAGGAAGGTGTTGTATACTTAGACCATCATAAGGAAGGTGTTGTATACTTAGACCATCATAAGGAAGGTGTTGTATACTTAGACTATCATAAGGAAGGTGTTGTATACTTAGACCATCACAAGAAAGGTGTTGTAGACTTAGACCATCATATGGAAGGTGTTGTATACTTAGACCATCATAAGGAAGGTGTTGTAGACTTAGACCGTCATATGGAAGGTGTTGTATACTTAGACCATCACATGGAAGGTGTTGTATACTTAGACCATCATAAGCAAGGTGTTGTATACTTAGACCATCACAAGAAAGGTGTTGTAGACTTAGACCATCATATGGAAGGTGTTGTATACTTAGACCATCATAAGGAAGGTGTTGTAGACTTAGACCGTCATATGGAAGGTGTTGTATACTTAGACCATCACATGGAAGGTGTTGTATACTTAGACCATCATAAGCAAGGTGTTGTATACTTAGACCATCACAAGAAAGGTGTTGTATACTTAGACCATCATATGGAAGGTGTTGTATACTTAGACCATCATAAGGAAGGTGTTGTATACTTAGACCATCATATGGAAGGTGTTGTATACTTAGACCATCATAAGGAAGGTGTTGTATACTTAGACCATCACAAGAAAGGTGTTGTAGACTTAGACCATCATATGGAAGGTGTTGTATACTTAGACCATCACATGGAAGGTGTTGTATACTTAGACCATCATAAGCAAGGTGTTGTATACTTAGACCATCACAAGAAAGGTGTTGTAGACTTAGACCATCATATGGAAGGTGTTGTATACTTAGACCATCATATGGAAGGTGTTGTATACTTAGACCATCACAAGAAAGTTTTCGGGTGAAGTTATTTATTGATTGAATTATTGATCAAATTATCACACAATATTAAGCGTAAACATCCGCTGCTTGTTGTTCGTTAAGTTTAAGTTGGGGGGGGGGGGGGTGACGACTTATTCTTTGCCACAAAGTTTCGGAATTTATTGGTCAAGTTTCAGAGCCTGGAGAAAAAGAAGAGGGGAGGTAATCAGTTGATGGAGCACGTTCTACACTGGGTCACTATTGACCTGCTTTTAGAACATTGTGGGGCTGTCGTTGGGTGGGGGTGCAGTTTGCAGTGTTCGTTCTGCGGACCAAGTGTTTTTAAACTAGTGAAGTTATGTCGAGACGGCTAGATCTAACAGGCTTGGCTAACGTTGGCTAGTTCTTAACAGGCTAAAGTTGGCTGGTTTTAAACTGGCTAAAGTTGGCTGGTTCTTAACTGGCTAAAGCTGGCTGGTTCTTAGCTGCCTAAAGTTGGCTGGTTCTTATGTGGCTAAAGATCGATGCTGGCCATCAGCAAATGATGTCATTGAACAGAGTGTTCAAAGCGTTCCTCACTGGTTCATCTCTCTCTCTCTCTCTGTGTGTGTGTGTGTGTGTGTGTGCGTGTGCGCGTGTGCGTGTGCGTGTGTGTGTGTGTGTGTGTGTGTGTGTGTGTGTAAAAGAGCAGTCACATGCAAAGGGTACAGGGTTGAATCCATGGTAAAGCCGAAAATATTCGCCCTTGACCTGGTGAGGAGATGGGTACCTCTAAGTCCATAAGCCCACCGAAAGGACGTATGAAAGCACAACAGATAAATGTCTGTTGATGTGTCCCTTCGTTCTACACAACGACTAGATAGGTTTAGGGTATAGACCTTTCTCACTTGTATTCCTGCGCGTCAGCTGTCTTTGTGAAAGGGTCATAACGGGGTTCCGGTCGCTTTGTTTATACTTGATTAATACTTAGCTCGATTATTTTTCCTACTTTTTTTGTCTAGTATATGATAAAATGACTTTAAATTTATTACCGAAATTTAATTTTTGTGATGTTGACAAGTTTTTAAAGTCACAAAATGTCCCGATATCAGAAGGGTTACAAATACTTCTCTGAGAAGTATGTCCATGACATGAAAAGTTACATTTTACACTAAAATTGTTGTTTAAAGTTTTTATAATTGACGATTAGGGTTACCAGCAGGCCCGTATCGTGCGGGGGGGGGCAAGGGGGGGGCGGGCCCCCCTGCTTATTTGCTCTACTTAGTAAAATGTATTACTTGCCCCCCCCCCCCTGCTATTGCCTGGCCCCCTGCTGTAAAATGCCTGGCCACTGCTGTAAAATTTTCACGGTACGGGGCTGGTTACCTGTTTAGGGATTGATAGGGTGAGTAACGTTAGGTTTATTTAATTTGTTATAATTTAAAAGGTAAAAAGCTCAGTCCTCAGCAAACGTTGAGAATTAGACCTATCTTAAATCACATAAGTCATAATGTTCTACCTGGACACATTCCTAACCTTGGCACGTATTAACAGTAACACCAACATTAACTTTACTTAATTTTATATTACAATAATCTTAACCGAAACCCTAGTACACACACTCATGTAAATTATATTATTTAACCATGATTGTTAAAACAGTATATTTTTGGTTAGCATATATTGTGCGATAGATAGTAATTAAAAATCGGTAGTAAAAGGTTTGAAACTACTACCTCATATTCAGTGGCGCAACCAGCAAAAAGTGCTGGGGGGGGGGCTCACATATTGAAAAAAGACAGTTTGACAGTCTTTTTAGTAACTTTATATAGTAAAATATGTATTGATGATTTGGTCTGGGGGGGGGGGGCCTCAAGCCACTGCTCATTATGATGAGGTGATGGTTAATGTGTTATTTTTTTTTAAATAAACAATATACAGTTACAGACCTTAGCTCTACACTAGGAAATGTAGTAAAACTATCAGCTAGATGCTATAGAAGCTAGAGAAAAAATCACGAACCTCATAATTTACAGGTAAAAGGAAAAATATATGATATTATAATAAAATATGTTACTTATTTAATATTTTTTAAAATGAAAATATCTAGTGATTTTTTGGTGCGAGAAGGGAATTTATATCTGTACAGCCAGATACAAATGTTTGAAAAATGACAAATTAACAAAAAACATAGCCTTTTGGTTGAAGGAAGTCGGACTACAATGAGTCATAATCAAAATGTCACCTTTATACATTGGTATACAATTGTACTTTTTTACTGAGTTGAAGTTGTTTGCATTAAACACATGTTTAACTGTTTACAGACAGCCCATTAAAATATTAAGATTAAAATGTCGAGAGCATACACTAGTGTTAACAGTGGTCTTTAATTATAAAAAATTATATCGTATAGTATTAAAAATCAGAAAAACATTGTTATAGTTTTAACTTTTAAGATAATAATAAATAATCACACTGAAAAAATATATTAAATTTTGATTATTTGATTTTCACGATTAAAATTAAATGAAAAGCGGCAAGAGAAATTTATTAATTGCAAATTCAAGTACATTAATTGGTACCGGAAGTGTAACTAGCCCCTCTAAACAAACAATTCAGTAAGGGGACTACTTTATGAGAAAGGTCTATTGGAAAAATATTGAAGATCTTAAATAAAGGTTGGTCATGAAAACGCTTTACTTGTCGTCTCTATGCGAGTTACACGCCCTGATAACGTCTCGACATGAAACAGTCAATGCCGTGAAGACGTCTCTACCTGAAACAGTCAATGCCGTGAAGACGTCTCTACATGAAACAGTCAATGCCGTGAAGACGTCTCTACCTGAAACAGTCAATGCCGTGAAGACGTCTCTACCTGAAACAGTCAATGCCGTGGAGACGTCTCTACCTGAAACAGTCAATGCCGTGGAGACGTCTCTACCTGAAACAGTCAATGCCGTCTCTACCTGAAACAGTCAATGCCGTGAAGACGTCTCTACCTGAAACAGTCAAGGCCGTGAAGACATCTCTACCTGAAACAGTCAATGCCATGAAGACGTCTCTACCTGAAACAGTCAATGCCATGAAGACATCTCTACCTGAAACAGTCAATGCCATGAAGACATCTCTACCTGAAACAGTCAATGCCGTGACGACGTCTCTACCTGAAACACTGTGGCCTGCCACGTCACTGATTGACACAAAAAGCCAAAATATTATCCACTGCCACTTATTGATATAGGCCAGGCCTCTACTTATGTATGACAGCTAGATGCCAACTAAAATAGAAATAAATCTCAAAACTTTATTTGACCCATATCACTTTGTATCTAAGTGTTCATGGGCGTAGTCAGTTTCATTGGGGCTCACGTCAGCCATACATCAAATCACGGTCAAGGGCAAATAGGAAGGCTCGGAGACCCTTGAATTGAAGAAATTTTTTTGCCAATTTGTGGATAATTAATTCGGAAGAGAAAAAAAAACCCCAGAGATGAATAATGGAAACTGTTCACAATTAGCACTGAAACATTGAGTGGCCACGTCACAACTCTAAATATAGAACACACAAAATATATCATTGCTGGAACAGAGGAACATTCCTGCATTCAAAGACCCACCCTTTGTATATATTATTAGATGATCTCTATTGGCCAGTGGTTCTCAATTAATTTACGCTTGGCGGCCCATTATGGAACTTTCATTTTCGCGACACACATGTATAGTTAGAGAGATTAAGAGCGTGAAAACATTTAACTAAACAGCTTTTTGTCCTTTATTGTGAAGATTATCAAACTTTTTGATGTGTAGCATATAGAGAAATAGTGTTGTGATTATTTAACTTTGGCTTCTCGTTCCACAAACTGTACATTTGAATTGAACAAGACCCAACCTGAAATGTGCCCGTGACCCACTGGTTGGGCGTGACATGAGAGCCACTGATGTTGACTATATCAAAGAATGATATAATTACGTAAATCATATTTCTAAATTACTGTAACTCATCGGTCAAGTTAAATGAGTGATTTTATGTTTGTGAGTGTTAAATTAGAAAATTGTGTTCTTTCTTTCTAGGTTGATTCTGTGTGTGATCATTCTTTGTAACAGTTAATGATGTGTGAGTGAGTGTGTGACTGTGTGTGTATGTATGCGTGTGTGTGCGTGTGTATGTGCGTGTGTGCGTGCGAGTTTATTATTTTATTTGTCTAAAAAATCGGTTGTATAATTTTATTAATATGCACCGAAAACAACAACAACAGGAGAGAAAAACATTTACAAAATGTACTTTAGAGAAGAGAAAATTCAATATCGTCAATAAACTTGATTTCTGTTTTTTTTTACAACCAACAGATTTTACATAATCCCACACGATGTTGTGTTCAAAACACACATACACATAATTACACGCATTAATACACACATACGGCATCTACTAGTTGTAACACAATGTAATGTTCAACACACACACACACACAAATACACGCATGCATGCACACACACAAATACATGCATGAATGCACACACACAGCCTCAATTAGTTGCAGCACAACGTAATGTTCAACACACACACACAAATACACGCATGCATTCACACACACACACATACAGCCTCTATTAGTTGCAACACAATGTAATGTTCAACACACACACACACAGCCTCTACTAGTTGCAACACAACGTAATGTTCAACACACACACACCCACAAATACACGCATGCATGCACACACACAAATACACGCCTCTACTAGTTGCACTATCCAATATGTCAATCAACCTCAATCAAGAAAAAGAGAAAGAAATGTAAATAATATTAGAACACCCTCCCTGCTCCCGCCGTACCCCACACCCCCCCTCCGTCAATTTTCTTCCTCCTTCTTCTATCATTTTGTTTCATTCTGTCCGTGTTTCGGTGCGAGGAGATTGTTACAAGGAATCGGACATGCAAGAAGACACAATTATAACCAAAAAAAAAAAACATCATCAAATGGAATCTGAAAAGCTTAGAAGATGGGTCAGGGGTTATATATTTCAAAAAGATGGGGTGGGGGAAGGGGAGGAGATGGTGGAGTTGGTATTGATTAGATGTAACAGGACAAAACTGACCGTAGAACTTCATATACGAATGTGTATGTGTGTCTAGATGTGTGTGTGTGTGTGTCTGAGAGTATGTGTCTGGGTATGTGTGTGTGTGGCTGAAAGTATGTGTCTGTGTATGATTGTGTCTAAATGTATTGGTGTCTTATTACAAGTGTCTGTGTGTATTTCTATTTAGTAAGTGTGGATGGATGTCAATATGTCTGAGTATGTTTTTCTGGAATCTGGATGTATGTGTGTCTGAGTGTATGTGTGTCTGGGTATATGTGTGTATTGGTGTATGTGTGTCTGAGTGTATGTGAGTCTGGGTGTATGTGAGTCTGGGTGTATGTGTGTCTGAGTGTATGTGAGTCTGGGTGTATGTGTGTCTGAGTGTATATGTGCCTGAGTGTATGTGTATCTGGGTGTATGTGTGTCTGGGTGTATGTTTGTCTGGGTGTATGTTTGTCTGGGTGTATGTGTGTCTGGGTGTATGAGTGTCTGAGTGTATGTGTGTCTGGGTGTATGTTTGTCTGAGTGTAGGTTTGTCTGAGTGTATGTGTGTCTGGGTGTATGAGTGTCTGGGTGTATGTGTGTTTGGGTGTATGTGTGTCTGGGTGTATGTGTGTCTGAGTGTATGTTTGTCTGGGTGTATGTGTGTCTGGGTGTATGAGTGTCTGAGTGTATGTGTGTATGTTTGTCTGGGTGTATGTGTGTCTGGGTGTATGTTTGTCTGGGTGTATGTGTGTCTGGGTGTATGTGTGTCTGGGTGTATGTTTGTCTGGGTGTATGTTTGTCTGGGTGTATGTGTGTCTGTGTGTATGAGTGTCTGAGTGTATGTGTGTCTGGGTGTATGTTTTTCTGAGTGTATGTGTGTCTGGGTGTATGTGTGTCTGGGTGTATGTGTGTCTGGGTGTATGTGTGTCTGGGTGTATGAGTGTCTGAGTGTATGTGTGTCTGGGTGTATGTTTGTCTGGGTGTATGTTTGTCTGGGTGTATGTGTGTCTGGGTGTATGAGTGTCTGAGTGTATGTGTGTCTGGGTGTATGTTTGTCTGAGTGTATGTGTGTCTGGGTGTATGTGTGTCTGGGTGTATGTGTGTCTGGGTGTATGAGTGTCTGAGTGTATGTGTGTCTGGGTGTATGTGTGTCTGGGTGTATATTTGTCTGGGTGTATGTGTGTCTGGGTGTATGAGTGTATGAGTGTATGTGTGTCTGGGTGTATGTTTGTCTGGGTGTATGTTTGTCTGGGTGTATGTTTGTCTGGGTGTATGTGTGTCTGGGTGTATGTTTGTCTGGGTGTATGTGTGTCTGGGTGTATATGTGTCTGGGTGTATGAGTGTCTGGGTGTATGTGTGTCTGTGTGTATGTGTGTCTGGGTGTATGTTTGTCTGGGTGTATGTGTGTATGTGTGTCTGGGTGTATGTTTGTCTGGGTGTCTGGGTGTATGTGTGTCTGGGTGTCTGGGTGTATGTGTGTCTGGGTGTATGTGTGTCTGGGTGTATGTTTGTCTGGGTGTATGTGTGTCTGAGTGTATGTGTGCCTGAGTTTATGTGTGCCTGGGTGTATGTGTGCCTGGGTGTATGTGTGCCTGAGTGTATGTGTGCCTGGGTGTATGTGTGTCTGGCTGCATGTGTCTGAGTGTATGTGTGCCTGAGTGTATGTGTGTCTGGGTGTATGTGTGTCTGGGTGTATGAGTGTCTGAGTGTATGTGTGTATGTTTGTCTGGGTGTATGTGTGTCCGGGTGTATGTGTGTCTGGTTGTATGTTTGTCTGGGTGTATGTGTGTCTGGGTGTATGTTTGTCTGGGTGTATGTTTGTCTGGGTGTATGTTTGTCTGGTTGTATGTGTGTCTGGGTGTATGTTTGTCTGGGTGTATGTGTGTCTGGGTGTATGTGTGTCTGGGTGTATGAGTGTCTGGGTGTATGTGTGTCTGGGTGTATGTTTGTCTGGGTGTATGTGTGTATGTGTGTCTGGGTGTATGTTTGTCTGGGTGTCTGGGTGTATGTGTGTCTGGGTGTCTGGGTGTATGTGTGTCTGGGTGTATGTTTGGCTGGGTGTATGTGTGTCTGAGTGTATGTGTGCCTGAGTTTATGTGTGCCTGAGTGTATGTGCGCCTGGGTGTATGTGTGTCTGAGTGTATGTGTACCTGGGTGTATGTGTGTCTGGCTGCCTGTGTCTGAGTGTATGTGTGCCTGAGTGTAAGTGTGTCTGAGTGTATGTGTGTCTGAGTGTATGTGTGTCTGGGTGTATGTATTTCTTGGTATATGTATTTAATGGATGTAGGTGTGGCACAGTGTATGTGTCTAGATGTATGTGTGTCAATGTGTGTATCACATCGAAAGATTAGTATCATGGCATAACGACAATAAAAAAAAACATTATTACTATTAATGACGACATGGAATATAATGTTGTAGGTCTACATCAAAAAAGTTTTAGGCAAAATGGCGCCCCGTGTAAAGCGATTCCCAGAACGAAAAGTTCTTGCCACCGACAAGCCTCTGGTGGCAACTTAGTTGTATGATGTGATGTACACTCACAAGCTAAATCATCACATTTATTTATAGTATGATTATCACATTTATTTATTGTATGATTATCACATTTATTTATTGTATGATTATCTCATTTATTTATTGTATGATTATCTCATTTATTTATTGTATGATTATCACATTTATTTATAGTATGATTATCTCATTTATTTATTGTATGATTATCACATTTAATTATAGTATGATTATCTCATTTATTTATTGTATGATTATCACATTTATTTATTGTATGATTATCACATTTATTTATAGTATGATTATCTCATTTATTTATAGTATGATCATCTCATTTATTTATAGTATGATTATCTCATTTATTTATAGTATGATTATCTCATTTATTTATGGTATGATTATCACATTTATTTATAGTATTATTATCTCATTTATTTATAGTATGATTATCTCATTTATTTATGATATGATTATGACATTTATTTATAGTATGATTATCTCATTTATTTATAGCATGATTATATCATGTATGATTATCTCATTTATTTATTGTATGATTATCTCATTTATTTATTGTATGATTATCTCATGTATTTATTGTATGATTATCTCATGTATTTATTGTATGATGATCTCATGTATTTATAGTATGATTATCTCAATTCAGGAACTATTATCAACTACAAAAAAACAACAACACCGCCATCATCAACTGACCTATCAGGGTGACCAACAGGGTAACCTATCATGGCGGTAATTAGATTAAAAAAAAAAACAACAACTTTAAACACCAGCCTGTGAATGGTTTACACTACAGCCCAATAATTAATAACATATTGGCTATATTTAATACTATACCTCATTTTAGGGGGAAGTGGGGGGGGGGGGAGTAGTTTAAAAGACAACCAATACAAAACAAGCAAATTAAGTTACGTCAATGGTTCTCAACCTACTACGCTGTGTGACTCTTAATAAAAAAAATATTTTGTTTTTCGCGACCCACACATGTAAAGAAAAAAAAATACAATTTAAGAAAAAGATTATTTTTTTATAGCCTCTATATTATTTCTACTTTAACTTTGCATAACTAACGAACTTTTTTAGTTGTGTTGCAAATAGAGAAAATTAGTTGTAATTATGTGCACATACATTCTCTATTAATTATTTATAAATTTTGGCGCGAACCACACTTTAAGAGCCACTACTGTGTTACGCTAAGTTGAGCAGCTGGGGGTTGGGGGGGGGGAGGTCAAATGTCAGTGCTGTGGCGATGATGAGTCAGAATTAGGTCAATTACTTTATTGATACCCCGGTGACTACAGAACTTATTCATTCACATGTTTATTTAACGAAATTAGAAGCCAAGGGTCTGTCTCTGAACATCATAGCGGCATAATGTCCAGTAGCAACACTCTAACCTCATGCTGTTTTGTCGGAAATTTATGGGGGAGGGGGGGGAATTCGTAAACATTTTTTTGAATATTTTTCTTTTCTACAACGTTTTCATTTTTAGAGCATTTTCGAAAAAAAAAATGTCCTTTGTCCGAAACGGAAAAGACTTAAATTGCTTGTTTTTTAATGAATAGTTTATATTAAGTGTTTTGATAAACATTCTGATGGTGACTGGTAGGTAGCACATACTGTATTTGTTAATTCGTTCTACAGATAGTTCGTTCTAAGAGTGGCTATATGTATCTGACCCAGCTGAATTGTGGGTAGTGTGATTTCATATAAACCAGATATAACCAGATGTAAGTGGGAGTAAAATGTCTGTTACGTATTGGGTTTCAATCATATTACATAGACTGAGGCTGCTGCAAGTTATCACTTCTGAGATGATGTCACTGGCACTGTATATTGATGTACATGTGGTGAGGGGTTAGGTGTGGCCAGCTACTTAACCATAGTGAAAAGGTCTTTAATATCAGAGTTGTTGATTTTAGGATTAATCCCTTATCGTATGTGACCAATGGGAGGAGTAGTTCGTTGACCTAACTTCTTGTTTCTTTGGCTCTACAGCCCATTTAGGGCCATGGCCTGACACACTACTTTCTACTGCCCATTTATGACCTGACACACTACTTTCTACTGCCCATTTAGGGCCCTGGCGTGACACACTAATCTGTACAGCCCATTTAGGGCCCTGGCCTGACACACTACTTTCTACTGCCCATTTAGGGCCATGGGCTGACGCTATACCCTCTATAGCCCATTTAGGGCCCCGGCCTGACACACTACTCTCTACAGCCCATTTAGGGCCCTGGCCTGACACACTACTTTCTACTGCCCATTTTAGGGCCCCGGCCTGACACACTACTTTTTACTGCCCATTTAGGGCCATGACCTGACAGACTACTTTCTACTGCCCATTTATGGCCAGACACACTACTTTCTACTGCCCATTTAGGGCCCTGGCCTGACATACTAATCTCTTCAGCCCATTTAGGGCCCCGGCCTGACACACTACTCTCTACAGCCCATTTAGGGCCCCGGCCTGACACACTACTTTCTACTGCCCATTTTAGGGCCCCGGCCTGACACACTACTCTCTACAGCCCATTTAGGGCCCCGGCCTGACACACTACTCTCTACAGCCCATTTAGGGCCAGACACACTACTTTCTACTGCCCATTTAGGGCCCTGGCCTGACATACTAATCTCTTCAGCCCATTTAGGGCCCCGGCCTGACACACTACTCTCTACAGCCCATTTAGGGCCCCGGCCTGACACACTACTTTCTACTGCCCATTTTAGGGCCCCGGCCTGACACACTACTCTCTACAGCCCATTTAGGGCCCCGGCCTGACACACTACTCTCTACAGCCCATTTAGGGCCCTGGCCGGACACACTACTCTCTACAGCCCATTAAGGGCCACGGCCTGACACACTACTCTCTACAGCCCATTTAGGGCCCCGGCCTGATACACTACTCTCTACAGCCCATTTAGGGCCCCGGCCTGACACACTACTCTCTACAGCCCATTTAGGGCCCCGGCCTGACACACTACTCTCTACAGCCCATTTAGGGCCCTGGCCGGACACACTACTCTCTACAGCCCATTTAGGGCCCCGGCCTGACACACTACTCTCTACAGCCCATTAAGGGCCACGGCCTGACACACTACTCTCTACAGCCCATTGTGTGTCTGAGAATCTTCAAACAAAAAAATCCTGCCCAATTAAAAAGCTGCGTACTTTATGAAACACCCTCTATATGCAACTGCTGGTCGGATCATTGTCTGGTATATGTTTTTTTAACGTTTTCTGTCTGTTTTTCAGTTTGTTGTGCAATGTGTAATATATAATGTTTCCTACTTCTAGCCTGTTTTTTTTTTTTATCTCTATCATTATATCATTTTTGATTGACCTACCACGTAGATATAAAATTAGGGGACTATCAATAGTGTGGATATTTTTTTCTGGGTTAATCCTTTACACCTTTATGGTCCTAGCTGACGTGTGCTATTGTGTGTTTGGAGATTTAATTTTGTCACTATATATATTTCGCTGTTCACGTGATAAATGGCCAGTGACGTCATAGCGTGGTATAAATGGGTGCATGCGAGAGCCTGAATAGTAGAGGTAGATAGTGAGCGGTTGTATATAGGGATTAAGTCGCACTGGATGTCAACTAAGGATTTTGTCTGTGCTTTTCTGTATAATAAGTTGTGCAATAAAACTTGTTGGAAATACATTGCTAGCAGTTGTGTTTTACTAGTGATACATTGGTGGCAGTAGTGTTTTACTAGTGATACATTGGTGGCAGTTGTGTTTTACTAGTAATACATAGGTAGCAGTTGTGTTTTACTAGTAAAACATTGGTAGCAGTTGTGTTTTACTAGCAATACATTGGTAGCAGTTGTGTTTTACTGGTAATACATTGGTAGCATTTGTTTTTTACTAGCAATACATTGGTAGCAGTTGTGTTTTACTGGTAATACAAGCCAGAAAGTGAACGGTGTACATATATATATATATATATATATATATATATATATATATATATATATATATATATATATTCGCATATTACTTCATCTCCCTCACACGCCTAAACAACAAACATTACCCACATACACAGCAGAAAAACGTATATGTTATATATGTACCCGGCTTTGCCACCCGCCAGTAGTCGTTCTGTAGAGGTAACAAAAAGTCATATAGACCAGTATAGGACGACTGGCCAGTGATGATGTTATAGCGTGGTATAATAATTTGTGATAACGCTACAGCGTGAGGTGACGGGTGGTCGTGCGTCAAAGCGTTTGACCGTTGACCTGAGGGTAACGGTTCCGATTTGCGGGAATTTTTCGAGGTCATGGATAAAGTACTTCCCCAAACGTGGTACCGCCATGGTCAATGCACTACTGGATATAGTGGAGATGAAGATGCGCCGCAAAAATAGTCCCGTGGTGTTTTATAGGATCCAAGGCATAAACATTTCATCCTTGCTGGGACTTCACAGGCAATGTCAGGTCATAGAAACCAGTAGGTAGTTGATAATCAGATGTGTTAAGGTGAAGGGTGAGGTCAAAGAAACCAGTAGGTATCTGAATGTGTGTTAAGTCACAGTATGATGTCATGCAGCGCAGGTCTGAGTCACAGCCTGCTAGTTTCACCACGTCATCAAACACGCCCCTCCGCCCATTGCTCAAGTACTCACTTAAGATACAGGACTTAATCAACTGAGAGGGTCACTTCAACTGTGAACATGTGCCTGTGTGTGCTTGTCCATTCTACTGGACACAGCATGGGCCAGCTGTTGATCTACTGGCACATCGAATGAATCATTTAACTCACCTACAATACCCATTAGAAATGAAACAATCATACAACATTATATATGAGCTGTCTAATTAAACAGGCAATTACCACTAGCTATAAAATTTAAAAAAAATCATTTTAAGGAGTTAACAGATGAATAAAGACAAATATAAAAAAAAATGTTTCAAATACTCACAAATTGAAAAATAAAAGGACAAATCATTGAATAATTTGAAACAAGCAATTCTGTTTATTTAAAACAACCATGTAAAAAATTGCTATAAATAAAACATTTCAATGAATTAGCAAACAAGAAGTGTCTCCATCAATTTGGAGATCCATAAAATAAAAGGATGTATGTAAATATTAATATTGTTAATGAAAATGTTCTCCGAAAAAAACAAAACAAGAACAGTCGCTACACATATTCTTAGGTAAATGAGTTCACCCAATATTTACATAATGTTCCCTCAAAGTTTAAAATAGTGATATAAATGTAACAAACACAAATTAAAGGTCAATACGAGTAGGCCTACATAAGTAACAAAAATATTTATTTCAACAAAATTATGTCAGGCGGTGTTTGCATAATTTTTAGTCCGTGGAATATTTATCTATTCCTCAGACAGCAGTTCAAGTTTAGTTTAACAGTAATAGGACTATGGACATGGCTGTCCATGTCATGTGAAATATTTCTCTTATGATATTATGCTTCCTGTCATAATAGTCGAATCAATATCTCCGCAAGTGTCCGGTTTAGTTTGCAGAATGTCTAAATCGAACAGAATTCATTAAAAGAAACAAAATATCCAGGATATGTGGGTGGGGAGGGTGAGAACTTCATAAATGGCTCACCCCCCCCCCTTATGAAACCATATCAGCCCCCCATCCCCACCCCGGTATGGACTTAACACAGATGATTTATTTCATAAGGGCCCTAATGTAATATTATCTATATGTGAATCACATACGAGTACTAATGTAAAACAATATTCCCACATACAACAATCATAACATGTCAACAGCTGATGTCCATTAGCACGGCTTCCATAAGAAAAGAAAAGTTCAGTATAGATATTCAGCACTGATTCTAAAAGATTCATTCATTGGTGGAAAACAAAAAAAAAAACCAGTTTTAAAAAAAAAAACCTCCACTTGATCCACAAATTAGACTGGCTTAAAACTAATCACCAACTTTAGACTGCCGTGTATCTACAGTGTATTCACTTGTATCCATGAGACCTGTTGAAGATATTAAAATACAGGTTATTTTAGTTTAAAAACAATACAACAGTACACGTATCTGTATGTGAATGGTCAATGTAAACATATGAGGCCTGTTTACGGACCCCCCCCCACCCCCTACAGTACAGAAACAGAGCCCGTTCTTCGAGAGTCAAAATATTAAAGTACAGACCTTCTTCCCCTCCCCCAACATGTTACGGTGTTCACTTGCCCTAGACGGGTCAACATCCTATGGCATTGAACTTAAAAAAAAGTAACACATGTATTTATGTCTGGAAACTTTAAAAAAAAGATCCATTTCACTGGACTTCAATTCCGAACTGATCAATCTGTTCAATCAGCTGATGGTCGCTTTGTACATTCAACTAATAATAACCAACTACTAACGATGGAGCCGTAACCAAAATTTAAGATGTAACCAGATAAAATTCGAGGAATTTTTATTTATCGATAAATCATTATTTAAATCAAAAGAAAACAAAATTCTTGAAACATGATTACATAAATAATGTTGGATAGAGAATAAAACTATCTTTGATATCATTACTTCAATTCGATACTTTAGTTCTGTTATTAATGACTTGTGTTTGATATCATTATTTCAATTCGATACTTTAGTTCTGTTATTAACTACTTGTGTTTGATATCATTACTTCAATTCGATACTTTAGTTTTGTTATTAATGACTTAAGTTTGATACCATCACTTCATTCTCTAAAGTAAATTCTATGACATTCAATAATCACAAAGTAAAATGAGTGGCACTACTTCTGTTTAAATTTCATGAATCAAATTAAATGAAAAAAAAAAGAATTCAATCGATAGTTTTCCTTTGTTATCGATCGTCAGGCTTACATGGGCAATAAATTAGTTATCTGACGGAACTCTTGAAGATTAGTCGAGCAATGTTTTCTATTGTAATAACGATTGCGTATGGCTAAAATCCTATTCAAACAGACAGCAGTCCGGACGAAATTAATTTATACGCCTTTGGTTACTTTGTTAATGGAATTTAAAAATGTCGACTTAATTTTTTTTTTAAGCAGGTAGGGCTGTAAGCCTATAACACCATGTGCAAGGGGCTAATACATGGATGACTAGATACGACTCTTGGAGGGGTCTCGTGCGACTTCCAGTAAGCCAGTTATTTTTCTCTTTTTACTCTATTCGTGCATTCACTAAAATTTGATACATTCAACGTGATGCGGCTCTCATCAACCTCTTGCGTGGTCTAATTGCTAACGGTTAAATGTCAGAAGAAAAAAAAAAACCACAACATTACAGTAAATCAGTGACTCTCTAAGTATGGGTCAATGATTTGCAAAATTACAACTCTGTTTGAAATTTTGTACTAAATGTTACTGCAACGCTAAAAAAAAATGTGTAAATCTGCAAATTAGAGGGACAATCTACAGACACAACTCGTCAGCTGAGAATTATGAAGCTCTATGTCCAAAAACGAAAATTGTTCATCTGAAGCTACATTATTATACCTTGTTGTTGTGGGCTCCATCTCCTTTATTTTTGGTATATATAGTGTCAAAATTGAATTCACAACATATAGGTTGTTTTCCGCTCAATATGTTCAAATTACACAAACGGGAACTTTAAATTTAATTTTACTCAAAATGACTTTTTGTGGACATAGAGCCCAATAATTCTCAGCGGACGAACTAACGACGCTTTTATTCTCTTATCGAAATTTTTTCTTTGCAGGTGGGTCGCAGACTTTTTTTTTATCAAAGTGGCTAGTGACGCGTAAAAGTTTGAGAACCACTGGACTAGATAAATCTTTAGAACCACTGGACTAGATAAATCTTTAGAACCACTGGACTAGATAAATCTTTAGAACCACTGGACTAGATAAATCTTTAGAACCACTGGACTAGATAAATCTTTAGAACCACTGGACTAGATAAATCTTTAGAACCACTGGACTAGATAAATCTTTAGAAGCACTGAACTAGATTAACCTTTAGAACCACTGAACTAGATTAATCTTTAGAAGCACTGAACTAGATAATTCTTTAGAACCACTGGACTAGATAAATCTTTATCTAGTTCAGATAAATCACTGGAATAGTTGAATCTTTCATGACGAGCACAGTTTTTAATGTTCTTTTTTCCCAATAGTTTTAAAAGTTACATGTTGAATGGAAGCGTTTGAAAAGTATTTAAAAATCTAATTTAGAACTGTACTAGTTGCAAGTACCCGGCTTTGCCCGGGTTTAAAATAAGGTTTTCTGTTTACCTTCTGTTTTCTCCCTACCCCCTCTCTCCCTTCCTCTCTCTCTCTCCCTCCCTTTCCCTCCCTCCTTTTCTCCCTCCCTCTCTCTCCCATTTCTCTCCCTCCCTCTCCGATCTCCCCCCTGTCCATCCCCCCTCCCTCTCCACCTCCCTGCCCCCTCTCTCTTTATCTCTTCCTCCCATTTCTCCCATCCTCTCTCTCCCTCTCTCCTTCCCTCCCCTCTCTCTCCCTCCCTAACCCCTCTCTTCCTCCCTTCTTTCTCCCTCCCTCCCCTCTCCACCTCCCTCCCTCATTCCCTCTCTCCCTCCCTGCCCCCCTCACTCTTTATCTCTCTCCCTCCCTCTCTCCCACCATCTTTCTCTCCCTCTCTCCCACCCTCTCTCTCTTCCCCTCCCTACCCCCTCTCTCCCTTCCTTTCCTTCCTTCCCTCCCTTTCTCTCTCCCTCTCTCTCTCCCTCTCCCTCTCCCTCTCCCTCCTCCCTCTCCCTCCCCCTGTCCATCCCCCTCCCTCCCTCTCTCCCCTCCCTCCTTTCCTCTCTCCCCCCTGCCCCCTCTCTCTCTCTCTCTCTCTCTCTCTCTCTCTCTCCCCCCTCTATATATATATATATATATATATATATATATATATAAATACTTATTATTATGGCTTCACACTTCTTCTAAAATCCTTCTTCATTCCTTTAACTTCCTCAAGCTGTACAAATAGGGAAGCATGAAAAAACATCAACAATTCTTTGCAGCACAAAGACACAATACAGCACCAGCGCGCAAGTTCTATTCGATCATCGGGAAATGACGTCACAGAGGAATTTTATTATGGCGCCGTCGAGATTACTTTAATATAGTAAAATACTAAAATAAAAAAAATTAATTACAATTAAACTACCCATCCAGATGAAACGAAACCTGTCCTATAACCTTCTCCATGTAATTATGTGTATGTGTAACAAATTTCACGTTTTTTGGTTATCTGGATCTTGAGTTATAAGGGAACAGACAGACAGACAACAAATGCCTCTTATAAGTATAGAGATAAACAATGGTGACCTATAACAACATTTTTAGAAATTAAACAACTTCAAACCTATAACTTAGCACTGGATTTTTCTTCATTTGCCATCTTTCGTTTGATTTATATTTCTGTACACATTGACAGTCTTCCAATATGAATACAGTATTTGACTTTATTTGGTTGTGGATATAAAGAAAGCCAGATATAACGATCACTTAAAAAAAAAACTCTACGTTCGGTCAGCTGCAAGTGGCTACCATCAAACAACATCTATTAATAGCCCTTAGTTGTGTACAACACAACTGTTTGACCTTCACATTGACAGCGTGCTATGAAACAACGAGCAATATTTGTGTCTGTGTGAGTGTGTGTAAGTGTGTGTGTAACACTCTCGTAAATATGAAACATAATGCGAAAATCATCGATAGAAACAGAATGACTCTTTCCACACTCAAAGGGGAGACAAAAAAAAATCAAACCAAACAAAATAGAAATCTGAAGGGTCCAGTTTCATGGCGACAATAACGGCAGCAACTTGCAGCATGAAACGGAGACAGCTCTGGAGGGATTTCCCAATTCTCATAATGTGACAGAACATAAGGAGGTGAAAATATGCAGCGTGAAGACATGTGCTCTAAATACATAAAACAACATAATTATAATGATACCGTGCCGAGAGATGTTGTCTAGATACATAAAACAACATGTACGATATGAATGATACAGTGTCGATGTAGTGTTGAGAGATGTGCTCTAGAAACAAAGTACGGTATGAATGATACAGTGTCGAGGTAGTGTTGAGAGATGTGCTCTAGAAACAAAGTACGGTATGAATGATACAGAGTCGAGGTAGTGTTGAGAGATGTGCTCTAGAAACAAAGTAAGGTATGAATGATACAGTGTCGAGGTAGTGTTGAGAGATGTGCTCTAGAAACTAAGTACGGTATGAATGATACAGTGTCGAGGTAGTGTTGAGAGATGTGTTCTAGAAACATAGTACGGTATGAATGATACCGTGTTTATAAATGTGTTCTAGATACATGAAACAACATGGACTTCATTTGAGGGACGGGTGGCCAAGCGGTGTAGAGCGCATGACTGCCTACCTGAGAGCCTAGGGTTCGATCCACGGTAAGAATCAACGGTATATTGTCAAGATTCTGGTAAAAGTCCCACTAGTCCACCCAGCTTTAAATGGGTACCTGACTTAAGTTGGTGAAGTAAAGGCGACTGACTGGTCGTGGTGCTAACCACACAATCTCTTCATATGCCGTGGTTACAGCAACACATGAATTCTACTTTTCATCTACGCCTATAGCCCCTTTGGAGGCTAGGGAACAACTGTTAAACTCCGCCTAGGACGGTTCCAAGCCCGGCTGAAAAATGAAGAGGGTTCAGTGTCGGACTGGCGACCCCACCCTGTAAAAACAATCCCCTTTATTGCAGAAGCACTAACGACAGAGAAAACAAATAGTTTTGTCCTGGCAGAAAAAAAAAGTACTTCATCACAAAGACCCATGAAGCTTAATCTTGGTGAGAGTCGACAAGAAACCACAAGCGTGTCTACCCTTCTGTCAACCTGGGGGAAAATCGCCACCGGCACATGGTTTGGGATGGCTGGTTTATGAAGTACAATTACAATATATACAAAGATGGTGGACATCTTTCATTGTGTATTACTGGCGTGAGGCCACAAACAAAAGGACACTAATGTTATCACATCACAGCTAGATGTAATGATGACCGTTAGTGTGAGACACTGTATTGGAGTGAGTAGACGTGTGTGGACGTCCTCACCCATGAAGGACAGATGAATTCGCCGCCCACTTCACTCTCACCTGAGCACTGCCAGGACCGATACAAACAATAAACATGTCATACAAATTGAAAGATATCAGAACTCAGTGTTTATAGTTTCGAAATTCTGGAAACCAGTTCCAAGCAATTTTTTTTTCCTCTAAAAATTTTTAGAAAATACACAATAAATATTTCATTAATGTTGTATGGCTATTTTATTTTAAAAAATCATTTGAAGCTACATGTTAAAAAGCTTTAAATATATATATATATATATATATATATATATATATATATATATATATATATACATATATATATACAACTAGAATGAATTCATTAAGAGTGGGAGAAAAACTAAAACATTTGAAACAATTGATATAAACTTCTTCATGAAAAGAACAGGAAGTCAATAAATGCCATTCTCATAAAACAACAATCATTTGACACTATTGCCTCCGAGTGTGTTATCTGCAAGCAGGGCGAGGTATCTCACATTTTATTGCTGATATCCAGTTCCACGACTGTCTGGTGAAGCTGCATTAGTGGCATAAGTTCATATATCAGACGCTAGTGTCCCGGATGACACTGTTCAATGAGTTATTTCACCAACCGGACAGTCGGGCACATTAAAAAAAAAACACCACCAATGCAGATCACTGTGTTTAACTTTCCAGTCATTCTGAGGCTCACCCGTATAAGCATAGCGCGGTGTGTGTGAGCGGGGGGGGGGGGGTTCTCAAACCAAAGTCATGAACATTATCGGGAAAATATGTCTTCCCCGGTTCAATAACTTATTCACTATTCAGATCGGTTCTAACCGGCATCTTGCCAGATTACATGTTTATAAGTGGGTTACCTCGTTACACGGAACTATTTTTCCTTCTCAATCAATGCATTCATCTTGTGTCATCAATAGAATTTAATGTGCCAGGGAAACAAACGCATAAACACACACACACAGAGAAAAAAAAAAGTGACCAAAAATAGCCAAGTAAATTTTGACTGAGACTCCGAGAGAATTTATTAAGTCCCCGACACACTGCTATGGCGGCTGGTGATGCGGCTGTTGACTTGGTCAACACGGTGGAATATGAAGATCAACAAAAGTTGCATGAATGTTGTATTTGATGTTGTATCGAGTGATGTATTCTGTGTCAAACACGAGAGAAGGTGGCGGTCTGGGAGAGGGGTGTGTGTGTGTGTGTCTGGAGTATGATTGATGTACCTCGTGGGACTTTCCACGGCACATTCCGTGTGTGTCGTCAAATAACACGTTGTCGAAGGGTTAGTGTGACCGTGTGTGTGATTGGCTGCAAGACTGCACGGCAATCTGTGTGTCAGATAGGGTGAACTCACATTGACAGTACTTTCAGTCAATACAGTACTCATTCAATAGTACGCCAATGAATGTTGTACTTACTCAATTATACGTCAATGAATACAATATATGTTCAATAGTACAAAAAATGATTACGGTACACATTCTATAGTACATTCCACATTCCATAGTACGCTTAATGAGTTAAGTAATCATTCAGCAGTACTTCTAATGCATACAGTACCCAATCAACAGTACTTCTAATGTATACAGTACCCAATCATCAGTACGTCCAGTGAATTATGTACTCATATATTACACAAACTATAACGCAATGTATTTATGATCGTATCTCACCAAGTTTTCCCTTCAAATTCCTCTCTTTATTTGTTTTTTTTTTGTGTTAATGAGAAATGTATTTTCCATGTAATAGCGCTGATGGTTCAATTTCCAATCAATGATTAAATAAAAGACCTGAAGAGACTATGTAAACGTCAGATCAAAGCAATCGCACATACTGGCCACTGGTGAGGAGATCGTACCACACGACTGGTAGTAAGTGTGTTCTCACAAAACTGTGAGTGAGCGATATTCTCATACCGAAAGACTGAATTGTATGTCGCTGTACTGAACTTGTCGCACTCTCTCTCTCTCTCTCTCCCTATACCTACATTTATTTGCTGCAGATAACTGGAAGAAGAATAGAATGAAATGTGAAAGTTCGATTTGTGCTGGCGACACAGAGGTTACAGATACACTCACTCCTATTTTAAAAAAAAGTCAAAAAAAGAATTTGGTTTCTAAACGTTGAGGTTGGAAGCGAGGGCCATTGATTAGTTGAGAGTGCCCTATCATATTCCCAAGTCGTCTGCTCTCGTCGATTGGCCCAATTCAAAATTCACCGTTAGGGAAAAGGAAAAAAAATTGGTGGTGGGTGGTGGAGGGGGGTAAATGAGGAGAGGGAGAAGAAGGGGGGGCGGTATCGTGGAATGTGTGAGTACTCCCAACCAGGACCGTTTGTTGTCGAGCTGCCACACCATAGAACAGCAGCAGAACCTTGAACTAGTCTGTGTCTAGTTCAGCAAAAAAAAATCATGATTACAAAAAAAAAACGTGTATGTTAACTACACATTAAATTATTGGAATCTAATTAATGTTTTCTAGAAATGGAAACTGTAATTTTTGCTCAAGCCGTTCGATTTAAAAATAAAGAAAAATTCAAGGGAGAATAAAAAATAAATAAATAGCAAAAAAAAACAAACAAAGAGCAGGAATCAATTTTATATAAATATCACTTTTATTTCGGACATATTCCGATGTTCTTTTTTTCCACCCCTCCTCCCCCCAAAAAACATGCATTTCTAATAATTATCTTGTGTCGTGCTGGTGGACTTGGCATGATCTAAATATATTTAAATATCATGCCAATGTTTCCCCTACAACAAGTAGTTCTAATTATTAGAATCTAATAATTAACTCGTTCTATATAGGTTGCCACGGTCTTTGTTTAGATCTCTCCTCTAATTCAGAGGTTTTCAACCGGTGGTCCGCGGACCCCTGGGGGTCCGTGGGGAGCTTCAAAGGGGTCCGTGGGCAAGTCAAGGAAACTAGTGATTTTTCTTGTATAAAGTATTGCTTGGTTTGGTTGATTGGGTTAGCTTTTAGCTAAACAAAAAATGCTAGCTATGTCAATGTTTCAGGCACAATGAGCAGAATTGAAAACTTCGCTGGTATTTCCTTATATTTTCGTCTTAAGTCTGAACTAGACTGCATACTACTACTTGTGCAGTGAGTTTTTGAGTCATGTCATCTTGGCAATATTTCTTACTTACTGAGCCTCGATCTAAATCTAAGTCTAGATTGTCCTAGAAATTATCTTAGACAAAAGTTTTTGATAACAAATTGCTGGTATACACTTCGCATGTTAATTTAAAATGACACCCACAGATTGTTTTGGTTGGAAGTAGATTTTTTTGTAAATTTTTAATATGAAAGTAGGTCAGAACGATAATAGGGACTTTTCGCTAACACATCGCTGAAACGGTGCGAAATTCTAGTGATGAACAATCATGCTGTTCTGTTGTTATGCGACTTGCTTATGTGACAACTACTTTTTAAAATGTTGGTAAAAAATTCAAAATATTTGATAAGATTTGTATTTGTTTTATTATAGTAGTCGATTTAATTTTAAACGGTGAGTTTTCGTCATCAGAATGTGAAATATTTTTACAGATAGTTACCTCCTTTAACACTCTCTACTCTGAAACTTTGTCTAATTTTTTTTTCCCTGTGAGATCTGAGTCAACGGAACTAAACTGTTTTTGGTCATGTGTTTATCAATATTTGTAAAAGTAAACTGTCCAAGGCTAGTAGCATGGATACATTTGTGAAGAGGAAAACTGACCAGAACCTGGAAGATTCTGATGATCAAGCAGCCAAAGACGAATGAAAAAGAAAACGGTGCAAGTATAATCCAGAATATATACAATTCGGCTTCACCGCAGTGGGGACCGATGCTGATCAACCTCTTTGTTTAATGTTTTGCCCGTAACTTAAGCTAGGCCTACCGTTTAGCAGAATTTTAGACATATCCTGGCCCAACCTCAGGTATGAAAAGTTGAGGCCAGGGCGCCTTGGGCTATGGAGGTCCGCCACCCGAGCTTGGAATGTCTGAGGGGTCCGCAGCATAAAAAAGGTTGAAAACCTCTGCTCTAATTAACCCTTGCTTACTTGGAGTTAATATATGACCTCGTTTACTGGCCAGCGTGCAGTTAACTTTTTTTTTTAAATCTCCAGGGGCCTGGTGATTGGATTGTGCTAAGTGCAAAACAAAAACAGATCCCCCCCCACCCCGGGTCAGCACACAGATGTATGAATATTTTATTATTTATATGTGGAGACATTAGCTCTTTGCCGATATTCCTCCTTGGTCTCAATAGCAAGGTGGCAAAGTTGACTAGTCTTTAGAAGTCATGGCATTAAAGAAAGTCATGCCCACCCACACAGAAAGATTACTATACAGCGACTAAGTAACACAGTGGCAGAGACTGAATATTGGACTAGTTTTTAATAAAGTTAATTGTTTGTTGATTTGAATTTTTGAATCTTCAGCTAGTTTGATGTTTTTAATTGCAGCCTAAAGGAAGAGGGGGTGGGGGTTAAAAACAAACAAGAGAAATAACTCCATGTATTGAAAGGTTAATAAACATCGAACCACGAGAGCTCAAAAAAAGGGGAAATTGTATTTAAGTGAAGGACATTCCATGTGTAAAATTATATTCTATTTAAATAGTAAGCATCGTTTTATAAAAAGTAAGTTCCGGGAATGAAATCAGTGAGGGGTATACTAGGAACAGAGTAATTCATCATTTGATTTGAACAAAAAACATCACTAAAATACATATTAATTTAATTAACACTTGAGCATTTTAGATTCTTTTGAGAATAATTAATCAAATAATTGAAGGGAAAAAAAATTAAGAAATGATAAAATTTATTAGAAAGAAAACTGCGTATCAAATGTGTTTGGTTGTATCAATACCTTCTGCGAACGATTCAGACACAATACGCTGTGCTTCCACAAAATTCTGTGAAATTGAAACTGAACTTCCAAATCCCATAAACAGACGCCGACTTGAAATACGGCTCTGTGTGTGTGTGTGTGTGTGTGTGTGTGCGTGTGTGTGTGTGTGTGAGAGAGAGAGGAACAACCACCAGCTCGTCTACAAAACAAACAAACAAGGCACGGCAGAACATCCACAGCTTAACCTTTAATAACATGGATCTTTTGAATACAACTTTCACATGAACTTCAGCAGCAGAAATGCCTATAACAAGGTTTGATGTGACAGAGAATTAACGGAGGGAGGGGGGGAGAATGACCCATGAAATAGAATAGAAAAATGGCAAAATGTGTTTAAACATCAGTCCATTGTGTAAACTGTGACCGGAGGGGGGGGGGCGTGTGGTTAGATATGTTGATATGAAGGTCTTTGATTCTAGCCCAGGTTAGTGCCGGGATTTGTCTCGGGTCCGAACGACATCCTTAAGTCAACCAAGCTCAAAAATGGGGGTGGGGGGGGGGGATGGCTCGCATTTGGTTTGGGGGAAAGACGCAGAATTTTGTAGCACGCCACAGTGGAGAGTGGATACTGGATATCGGTGGAACTCTTTGTTTTTTTTTCCAGTTTACTTTGACCTATTCATGGCTGATTTCTAATACGCTCTATTAATTCAAGTACCCCCCTCTCCCCTCCACCAATACATAAGAGTCATGTACAATGCTCGATTTAAGAAAAAACCAGTGCCGGGGATGAAAAAAAATGTCTGCAGAACCGGGGATAAATTTCTATGGTTTCATCCCCGGCAGGGATATATTAGCTAAAGCAGAGCCGAGGATATCCCCGGCGGTACATCGAGCCCTGGTCATGTATTACTTGTGTGACAACAAATTTCTATACAATAAAACTGTGCACACGTATCTTGCACGTTAGTTGTGTATTATCAGTAGACAAAACAACTATGGACAGTCAGTCTATATGAACACATTTTAACACGTGTTATCAGTACAAAAAAAAATAGACTATGTTCAGTCTATATGACGACATTAAATACTGACATGGAGTCAACCTGTTGAGACGTAACTTTCCCAACGGTGACCGACAGAATTTATTTCACTGAATAAGAATAAGAACTGCTCCTGTTATTATGACACGTGACACCTGTGCTCTAGTCAGCATAATAATGAGCCAACAACAACTCAGTACCAGACTGGGACCTAGGTCACAGCATCTCCAGCTAAATTATCTCTGAGACACAAAGACTGTGGAATAATAATAATAATAATAATACAAATATAATAAAATAGATGTGCAAACAATTCATCCATTTCGTGAAAATGTAATCTATAAAAGTAGCACTTTGTCTGAGTGCACTTACTAAGTTAGTCAAACCGGTCTCTGTTTGTGTGTGTGTATGAATTATTTCTAGTCAGTTATGAAGTTTGCCCATCAGACAAAAAACTAGCCCCCCCCCCACCCATTAATGACAGTCCCAATGACTATCTCAGCTGTACACCACCGTCCAGCCAATTTTAACGGAGATGAAATCACGAGAGAGACAACATACTTACAGACATTATTCACAGACCCATTCCAACTATCCCCGCTGCTTACATACTGAGTGTTGCATTCATTAGTTTGTAGTGTTTGGGTTACACACACACCGTAGAAATAAGTTGTTTCTTCTTCTCTATCTCTTTAACATGCCAGCCAAAACAAATGTCAACAGAGCACGGGCCCGGCTGCCACTCTCATCATGTCTGCGTTACTCTTAAAGTTTTATTGCAAGAGGAAGTCTACTGGGGAACCAAGTAGTCCTTCACAATCACAGTTTGCCATGAAAATATACATGGGGGGTGGGGGAAGGGATGGGAGGATACATTTGAATACCAAAAAGGCCATCACATAAAAAAACCCAAATCAACGGGGTAGAAAACCGAAAGCCATTAGACCAAACAGACCACAAGCGGCCAGTAAAAAAAAAAGAACAAAAAATAAATACCGGTTAAAAACGTTCTTACGTTTAAAAAAAAAAGTAGTTCCAGCTTATAACCATTGTCATCATGAGACGCAAGAGACACGACTTACGGTTTTTAAAAAAAAAAAGACAACCAAAGTACTCTTGACACAGCCGCAGAAAGGCGGCAAAACCAAACATGGGAGAAGCTCCATCATCCAGCGAGGGTGGTTAAAGGTGGAGGAGGGGGTTGGGGTTTGGGGTGGACACATCTACGGGACAACTGATGTGGTTGTCTCAGCCGCAAGACTGGGGGTGGGGGGGGCTTCATTTGCCCAGTAATTCCCCGTAAAGGCTCGCATCGTGAGTAACTCTCAATAAATATTTATGGGAGAATTTCTGCGCTTTATCGCACACATACACACTCACCCCCACTATCCCCATCCCGTTGGCATACACGGAGGGTAGCGCCCCATCCCCTGTGAATGATTCAGACAGATCTACATGCTGGCTATCAACATACAACAAATAAGACATGCAAAGGGTGGCGGGGGGGGGAGGGGGCGTGGAAGAATACAAAGAGTCAGTTGTGTTGCCGGAGGATGATTGGAATCTGATCACTCACCCGGTAATATTTCATTGACTTAATGGCCATAACTCTGGGAACTGGAGCGTCCATACAGTAGACATCTATATCTCAGACACAGGGGGCACACTGTCACTTGGGATGGGCCCAGATGAGACACTAGTACATCGGGGATGAATGAAACGCGATCTTTTTTTTAAAGAGAAAAAAAAAATTAAAGTGGAGGGGTTGGAATAGGGTCAAAGGTGAGTAAGGAGTCTGGGTCATCACTGGGTCATCGTGATGGTGGTTTAGAAAAGAAAACAATAAGTGATGATGCAAAAAAAAAAAAAGAGAGAGTTATATTGATCTATTTCCAATCAATGATAATTAAGTGCGAACCTCTCAAACCATTAATAGTTGGAGAAAATGTCCATATTTCGTTTTTTAATGCATTACGATACCTTTCTAGGTTGGCAGTGTCTTACGACGAGACACTTCTGATATTTAAATAACATTTAGTTTAGTCTAATCGTCATTTGATACGGAGTAATGGTGGACGATTAGGACGATTGGACAAAAATAACTTGTCTACCACGGTGATGGAAGCTTCATTTGTAACAGCGGAAGTTGGCCACAAGTACACTGCATATGTGTAAACAAAAAAATGGCATAGCTATTTTTATTCAAGACTCAAGTCGTTTTTCATGGTGTCACGTACTTATTGTCAGTAGCCAGCCATTGAACTTTTGCTTGTTGCAAGTAATCGATAACAAAGATCTAAATCAACGGTGTGGCAAATATTGTTTTCACTGTTAGATGTGTTGTTGATATAGCCATATCTATGAGAGAAAAAAAGAGAAGTTCATAGCACTGTATTTCGAAAACAGACTTTCATAATACTGTATTTCTTAAAGAGACCTTCATAACACTGTATTTCGAAAACAGACGTTCATAATACTGTATTTCTTAAAGAGTCCTTCATAATACTGTATTTCTTAAAGAGACCTTCAAAGCACTGTATTTCTAAAACAGACGTTCATAATACTGTATTACTTAAAGAGACCTTCAAAGCACTGTATTTCTAAAACAGACGTTCATAATACTGTATTTCTTAAAGAGATCTTCATAACACTGTATTTCGAAAACAGACGTTCATAATACTGTATTTCTTAAAGAGTCCTTCATAACACTGTATTTCTAAAAGAGACCTTCATAATACTGTATTTCTTAAAGAGTCCTTCATAACACTGTATTTCTAAAAGAGACCTTCATAACACTGTATTTCTAAAAGAGTCCTTCATAACACTGTATTTCTAAAAGAGTCCTTCATAACACTGTATTTCTAAAAGAGTCCTTCATAACACTGTATATCTAAAGGAGACCCTCGTAACCCTGTATTTCTAAAAGAGAACCTTCACAAAACAGTATTTAAAAAAAAAAGAGCACAGATGGTAGATTAAGCTCTTGGATCGGTTGATACCTCAAAGGAGAAACCACGATTAACAAGTCTTTTATCAGCAAGAGGCAATCAGTGTTCTAGACTTTAAACTGACAACTGCTACAGTAGATGCTGGAAGAAATACAAGGACTGGCACAGATCAATAATGATTGATGAGAAAAAAAAGACAGAATGGTCACATTTTTGTTTTAACTTGTGCAAGCTGGTTTAATAAGTGTGGGAATATTCTTGGTTTAATGCAGGTTGTAAAATTTTGCTGTGTCATCATCAGAACACTATGTGGAGTCTGTGAAGGACCGACAACTCTTTTATATTCAAATAAAAAGATACTTTTTAAGCCATCTAGGTAAAATATAATGATATATATATATATATATATATATATATATATATATATATATATATATATATATATATATTAGGGCTGTACCGGATTGTAATTTTTAGATCCTGCAGGATCAGAACCGGAATCGGATTTAATATTTGAATCCTGCCGGAATCGGAACAGGAACCGGATTTTACCGAATTAAATAGTATTTTTTTCCGAACGAACCAGTAATTTCTCGCCTAACATAAAAAAGATATAAGAATGAAAAATATAATAAAAAATTTAGTTAAGTTCTAGATAGCAAAAAACATTATTAACCATTTAGATCTTGAAGACTGTGACTAAAACCCCTTCTCCAATCTTGATTTAAGAAAGATAACTATGTCAAAATAACAGGTTCTTCGTTTTAAACATTTATTTTAATAAAGCTGTACCTAATTTAACTTGATTTCTATTACAATCAATTTGAATCAAACAAAGAAATGGATAACATATCTTAGAAAGTATAATAAACATGTTTATTAATAAAAGAATTCCAAATATATATATATATATATATATATATATATATATATATATATATATATATATATACTGTGGCACCACCCGGTAGCTTATTTTTCTTTAGTTTTCCATAGTGACGTCACCAAACCTTGTTATTTCGTTTATACTTTCCTTTAAATCATTATCTGACTATTTCCCATAAAAACGCAAATTAAAATGCATTTCAAATCTAAATCAATATCACTTTAATGTTCAATTAAAAATGTGTATCTTCAAGTTATTTATCAAAATATGCGAGGAATTTTATCCTAATCGTGACAAAATCCACTAAATTAAAAAATGTGCAGAAAAATAAATTATTGAACTTTTTCTAAACTGTAAACACCCAAAAATAGATCGTTGTCTGCTCTTTAAAGAAATTAGACTTTGATAGCTAAATATAGTTTATAGAAAACACGGAATCAAAAGTAGCGGAAGATAAGGTGTCGTATTGCTAGACCAGGGGACGGCAACCTTTTGAGACGGAAGAGCCTAAAATTATAATGTACAATTTTCTCAATTTTTAAAGAGTCACTAAAATTGTTGTTCCAATATTATGGTATTTGATTAGGCCGCAATTTGACATCGAAAGATCCGCAACTTGACATCGAAAGAGCCGCATGCGGCTCGCGAGCCGCAGGTTGCTGACCCCTGTACTAGACTAAATACGATTCAAATCTTCCTTTTTAGTGTATTTGTACTTACACATATAACTAAAAGCGATATACGTTATTGTAGTTTTAAAAAAGCAAAGGAAGTTATTGATTTAATTTAATTGTATAGCGCTAAATATTTCAAAATTATGTTGCGCTAAAAAAAATTTCTTACAAATTTTAAACAACTAAGAAATCCCGCTTAAATCCGGCACATTTTAACCGGAACCGGATTTGTTAAAACTACCGGAATCCGGCTTAACACAACCGGAATCGGATTCCGGTACAGCCCTAAGATATATATATATATATATATATATATATATATATATATATATATATATATTAGATGTAGATATTTGTAATCTTCCAGTTAGATTTAAAATTTTATTTTTTGTATTTTTATGGTGAGATATAATTCAACTAATTGTACTGGGAAAAAGTTGAAAGCATCACACGGTGACGGACAGTTTAAATGACAAAAAATATTTCAACTTTCACGACCATTTCCTTTTTTATTATGAAGTTTACAAATTTTAACAAGTTTTTCTAAAGTAGATGTGTGGTGCAAGAACTGACATAACCTCAGTAGATGTGTGGTGCAAGAACTGACATAACCTCAGTAGATGTGTGGTGCAAGAACTGACATAACCTCAGTAGATGTGTGGTGCAAGAACTGACATAACCTCACAGTTTGAGAACCATTGTCTGAAAATCAATTAAACCAAGACGGGAACTGGGTTGGTGGGTTGGGGGGATGGGCGGGGGCTGATGAAAAGAAGAACAAAAATGGGCGATCAGAGTATTTCTGGCGGTATTTAGGCGGGAATTCAGCTGGAGCGAGGAAAACGGAAGTCTTACAAAATCCTCTCTATTCACTTGTCAGTCCTGAAGAAGCGCAAGCCAATTCTGGCGGCGAGATGGTTAAATGTGGAAATGGTCCAAACAATGGGGCACAGTGTCTTACCGTCGTTTAGACAGCCGTGAGTACATTTAGTCTCTCAAGCTTTGCTCATCACCAAGATAACAAAAATGTATATACATATAGATATATATGTCTCCACAGACACAACTGGACAATTAAACTCTGGCCAGGAGATCACGCGAGGGTATATTTTGATGGTGTGTTGTGTGTAGAATGTTGTGACGGTGTGTTGTGTGTATTATGTTTTGACGGTGTGTTGTGTGTAGCATGTTTTGACGGTGTGTTGTGTGTAGCATGTTTTGACGGTACGTTGTGTGTAGCATGTTTTGACGGTATGTTGTGTGTAGCATGTTTTGACGGTATGTTGTGTGTAGCATGTTTTGAAATGTGAACAAATCTACATATAATAGTTATACGATGGTCTTATAGAAAAATAATGAATACCTTTTAATCTGAATATATGAAATCACGCAAGCACCATTAAAGAAATGTACACAAAGTCAGTGTGTCTGATGTATACAAACTAGTAATAGTAGCAGAGCCCTTCTCGGTTTTAGGGTTAGGGTGTCCGAGACCCTAAGCAAAAGGACTTATCAGGGCCCAAATAGCAGCGTATTTTATAGGAGTGTCTATTAGAAGGATGTCCTTTGGCAATAAATGATCCTAAGCAGTAGCCTGTGCCCATAAGAAAGGCTCTGGTTAGCTGAAACCAACGACACTGTACGTTTTCAATTTGGACACTTATAGATTAACCAATGCCTGAATCAACGGAGATACGACATGGGAGAAGTGATCAGACATGGAGGAAGTGATATGTTATGGGGGCAGTGATATGACATGGGGGCAGTGATATGACATGGGGGCAGTGATATGACATGGAGGTGTGGCAATCAACAGAATGAGACACTAATGAGATTTAAAAACAACAGATACTTACACAAAGTAAAAATGTTCGATGCACTATTCAAAGGTGAGATTTGTTTATCTGTTATAGAAGTAAAATAAATACCCAGAGATGAATCTATTTGTTTTATTCTCATTATGGTTACAGACCTAAGGGCATTCATCTCCATCATATAGTTTCTAATTGCAGAAAAGGGGGGAGGGGTTAATCCTACCACAGAAACATTCCATAAAAGGTCAGAGTCTCATCATTCCCCCCCCCCCCCGCAATAATAGCAGATTAAGTACAGAGTTATGTGGATGTCAACATTAATACATTTCAGCAATCGTTACATTCTAGCGTGTCCTGCACTAATTGCTACAAGTATTAGAACAAAAAAAAAAATCAATAATTGTTTCGGGGAAGGGGGGGGGGAAGCACATATACATGTTAATTAAGCTGATTACAAGGGTTATTATTTCATGCAAAAATGAAAAAATATATATATATATATATATATGGATGAGGGGGCGTGGGGGGTGGGGTCTGATAAAAGGGGAGATTATTATGCAGTACTAGTTTTATTTGCAGATGATGACAGAACTTACATATTTTGTCCAAAATAAAAAAAACAACAATTTGATACAGAAAAATTCGGCCTTTCTACGTAAATTGTAGAGAAGAAACTTTCAATTAAGCTAAAAAAAAAAAAGAAAATGTTTAGAATTTTAAATACATAAATGAACATCTAATGCAACTAAAAAATATTTTTTTTTCCTGATATCAAGAGATTCATATATAAACGGCGTTACAGAAATCTGAGTCAAATTTGACAACATGCTGATGATATTCAATAGTAACCTTGGTTTCAGTGTTGACATACTTGTAAAAAAAAAATTATTTATTGGAATAGAGCAATCAAAGTGCGGTCTACTTCATAACAATGTGCTCGCTAAATAAATAGAACAATCTCATAAATTCCGTAACTCTAGTCACTTTACGTGGCAGTCTTCCAAACTTTGTCAAAGATAAGTTCTAACTAACAACTTTTCAAACCAAGTACTGAGTGCAATGTTGCCAGATTTTTTTTAAACTAAAAAAAAAAGTAACAGAAACAAAAAAAAATCGCTGCTCCGTCAGTGGCATGAAATTCTCGCCGCCGAAGCTCTTAAAAACTCAAGCCAAATCTGGCGGGGGGGAAAGGGAAGGAAGGGGGGAAACCCGCCAACATGGCAACACTGGCTGTGATCTGAACGCAACACGAAACAGCAAATGTCTTGTCTCATCAGATGCCCGGCGTAATCAGCTGCTGCTTCAGGTGGGTGGGAGAAACAAGTTGACTGAAGTGGACAGACCCTAGACTGAAACATCTCAGCTGCTAGTGGAGGATCCCTGTCAGTCAAACCAGTCCCACACGTCTGGCCTTGGGTAGAGGATAGAACTGAAATGTTCAGATTAGATAACGGGTCCTGTACATCCCGGGAGATTTTGCTATTGGCGAGAGTGTAAACCGAATTTAACATCGGATTTATACACGGCCCGGTAAAAGTCTCTATGTGTGCTGAGTCTATTTATGTTATGAGATCTATGTTGTTATTTTTTTTTATGAATATCCTTTCTATGTGTTGGCAATTTTGTTAAAATTTAATATTCATAATTCATGACTTCATGGTCGAGCATAAAAAGCTAGAAAATAATTGAATATCTGTCTACCTGTTCATCATACTTTCTGTATGTCAGTCAATCTGTTTATGTATGTTTATTTTTATATCCGTCTATTTATATCTATGTGTATGTCTATCTCTCTATTTGTCCATCAGTCTATCTATCTATCTATTATATATAGATAGATAGATTTCAACTGCCAGTCTATCTATCTATATGTGTGTCTATATCTATCTATCCTCCCTCTATATATATAAAGCAAGAGATTCTGTGAATTTCAAATCCAGGGAACTTTCCCAATGGCGTGAGGTTTCACCGGCTGACAAAGATGGACATCAAACAAGAAGAAGAAAAAAAAAATCTGTCTTAAGTTGGAGTTCTACATCAACTACAGCTATTTCAAAGCCACCGCGCAGGCATGGCCCAGTCATTACTGGCCATACCATGGCCCACATTTAATGTGCGCGGCCACAGTTCGCTAAGCATTCGACCAAACAGACGCTTTATATTTCGCTGAATTGTTGCAATTCTTCTTCATCGAATACCCATGCCAATGTGGTTGATGTAATGGACATTGATGGTAAAGAATAACTGAAGATAAATAAATTGAAAAAGGGAACAATTGGGGATAGGGAAGGGGATGGGGTGGGGGTAGGGACGACGACGACATAGGGATAAAATATTATCATCAAGGGGCTGGGAAGAGTGGGAAGGTGGCCCAGACAGAAAATTCACACACACACAAAAATCGCCTCCCCCCAGGATGCACGCGATACTCCCATCCTTGTCAAACTATCAAGATGCGAGTTATTTCCTCCTGTTGATCAACCGTTTATTAACGTAGCCCATGTTTATTCATACGTTAAAGCTGTCGCATAAGCAGGTCGGATCGGGATGCACATGTCTCTTCATCCTTACACATTTGGACATGGCTTCACACAGACTAGACTATGGACATGGCTTCACACAGACTAGACTATGGACATGGCTTCACACAGACTAGACTATGGACATGGCTTCACACAGACTAGACTATGCACATGGCTTCACACAGACTAGACTATGCACATGGCTTCACACAGACTATGCACATGGCTTCACACAGACTAGACTATGCACATGGCTTCACACAGACTATGCACATGGCTTCACACAGACTAGACTATGCACATGGCTTCACACAGACTAGACTATGCTCATGGCTTCACACAGACTATGCACATGGCTTCACACAGACTAGACTAAGCACATGGCTTCACACAGACTATACTATGTACATGGCTTCACACAGACTATGGACATGGCTTCACACAGACTATGGAGATGGCTTCACACAAACTATGTACATGGCTTCACACAGACTAGACTATGCACATGGCTTCACACAGACTAGACTATGCACATGGCTTCATACAGACTAGACTATGGACATGGCTTCACACAGACTATGTACACGGCTTCACACAGACTAGACTATGCACATGGCTTCACACAGACTAGACTATGTACATGGCTTCACACAGACTAAACTATGCACATGGGTTCATACAGACTAGACTATGGACATGGCTTCACACAGACTATGTACACGGCTTCACACAGACTAGACTATGCACATGGCTTCACACAGACTAGACTATGTACATGGCTTCACACAGACTAAACTATGCACATGGCTTCATACAGACTAGACTATGTACATGGCTTCACACAGACTATGTACATGGCTTCACACAGACTAGACTATGCACATGGCTTCACACAGGCTATGCACATGGCTTCACACAGACTAGACTAAGCACATGGCTCCACACAGACTATACTATGTACATGGCTTCACACAGACTATGGACATGGCTTCACACAGACTATGGAGATGGCTTCACACAAACTATGTACATGGCTTCACACAGACTAGACTATGCACATGGCTTCACACAGACTAGACTATGCACATGGCTTCATACAGACTAGACTATGGACATGGCTTCACACATACTATGTACACGGCTTCACACAGACTAGACTATGCACATGGCTTCACACAGACTAGACTATGTACATGGCTTCACACAGACTAAACTATGCACATGGGTTCATACAGACTAGACTATGGACATGGCTTCACACAGACTATGTACACGGCTTCACACAGACTAGACTATGCACATGGCTTCACACAGACTAGACTATGTACATGGCTTCACACAGACTAGACTATGCACATGGCTTCACACAGACTAGACTATGGACATGGCTTCACACAGACTATGGACATGGCTTCACACAGACTAGACTATGCACATGGCTTCACACAGACTAGACTATGGACATGGCTTCACACAGACTATGCACATGGCTTCACACAGACTAGACTAAGCACATGGCTTCACACAGACTATGGACATGGCTTCACACAGACTATGGACATGGCTTCAGACAAACTATGTACATGGCTTCACACAAACTATGTACATGGCTTCACACAGACTAGACTATGCACATGGCTTCACACAGACTAAACTATGCACATGGCTTCATACAGACTAGACTATGTACATGGCTTCACACAGACTATGCACGTGGCTTCACACAGACTATGGACATGGCTTCACACAGACTAGACTATGGACATGGCTTCACACAGACTATGGAGATGACTTCACACAGACTAGACTATGGACATGGCTTCACACAGACTATGTACATGGCTTCACACAGACTATGTACATGGCTTCACACAGACTAGACTATGGACATGGCTTCACAAAGACTAGACTATGGACATGGCTTGCACAACTTTAAACTATGCACATGGCTTCACACAGACTAGACTATGCACATTGCTTAACACAGGTTTTAGACTTATGCACATGAACTTCACACAGACTAGACTATGGACATGGCTTCAGTTTTTAGACTATGGACATGGCTTCACACAGACTATGGACATGGCTTCACACAGACTATGGACATGGCTTCACACAGACTATGGACATGGTTCTCACAGACTATGGGCATGGCTTCACACAACTATGGACATGGGGATCCACTGTTTTTTTTTCCACCCTTTTTTTTGGTTCACGTTTAAAGTTAATGTCAACCAATAAACAACTAAATGGATGGTAATATTTAATATTGAGTTTAGAAATAATAAAAAAAACACGATTTCTGAAAATGTTTATTATCGATGTCCTTCGTAGTTAGCTCCCCATGTCTTACAGAGCAGACGTGGACAATCACCAATAAAAAAATGGGGGACAAGGAAGGAGGATCAGTTGAAAAGGATTTATTTATAAAAAAAAAAAATTCACGTTATTTGGTCCACGTGAGGAAATATTATTTCTGGCTTTTCAGCAAAGAAGAAAGAATAGGCTTACACTTTTTGAATAATGTTGCTGTTCAGAAGTGAAAAGAATATGTGCTGTTGTTTTAGGGTCTCTGATGTTGTCAAGGTCATGGCCGTGTTTGATCAGGCCATATTTGATACATTTTTTTTTTTAAAGAGACAGAGGCCCAGCGTTTGACACAAGGGATACACATTACAAGAGGAAAAATGACAGCCAGAATAAAGAAAAGAAATACCAGATGAAGGCAAAAAATATCACACAATTTATAAACTAAGAAATTGGGTTGTAAAATATTGGCGATTAGGCCATGTCTTTGGGCTTTTGGGGCCCTGTATATTTTTAATGGAGCCATTGTCAAAATTACCTGTCAGGTTGGGGCATTTTTAGCATGAGATTGTATAGAAATCAATACTGAATGATGTCAGTTTGACATAGGGGTTGGGAGTGTGAGGCCTAAGCTGTTTCCTAGTTTGCCTATCTACAAGAATGGGTCTGTTTTGCAAAAAAGGAAGATAAAAAAAATAAGAAAGCAATGTCAGGACTAAAGCTAGTTAAAACAATTTTTTTTTTATTTTTACCATTACAATCAATGATCACTACAAATAGATGATAATAAAGCCAGTTACTTTAGTTAGTTTTTATGCCCATTAGGTTACAGCTTCCGATATGATAGCCCAACTACCATTCCCCCAGTTTGATTTGGCATGCACACATTATATCATAAAGACACAAAAAAACAACTTATGTAAAACTGATACATATATATATATATATATATATATATTTATAAATATTTATAAAGCAATCAGTGACTCCAGCAAGCAACCACAAAATGACATGAAAAGAATGATAACAGAAAGAAGTGTTGTATAACAGAGAAAATATACCCTTAGTGTAACCTAAAACACTGTGTGAGTGGGTGTGTGTGAAGTCCCTGTTAGGATGAGATCTCTTAGATCCTATAAACCACTAATGGGATGGTTTTTATGGTGGCCTTCTTTCATCCCCACCATAGCTGATAGTGCAACGGCCATGGAGGCTCCACTGGAGAAATAGGAAGGTGACTGGACACACCGAAAGTAAAAAACCAGTAACCCACAGCATGCAGATTGAACTGCAGCATGAAGATAAAACCCTGCTCAACTTGGTTTATGAGATGAATCCAGATTTAGCAGCTTATCAATGGAAATGGGCACATAACCTTTTTTTTGTTATGATGTCCTGTCAACTAGTGACAATGATATTTGTTTCACAACTGTTTTTAGGGTGATTTTACACATTTTACCAAAAACGTGCTGGAGAGAATTAAAAAATGCCATAGTAACAAGCCCTAAAATTATAACTCTACATAAACATTTATTATGAACCTTAATACTAATGCCATGGCTAGCCTTATTCTACAGTAATTTTGTTTTTTTTTAATAATAATGGCTGAAGGTTATAAAGTTCTGTAGATGAATGCTCTGATAGAAAGGAAATCAACACAAATGAATAAAGTTCCAGTGTAAATATTAAGCTCATGTATTTTCTACATTTTTAACTACTACTCCAGTTAAAACAACAGGTACAAACCTAATAAACAAACCACAATAACTTGAGAGCAATATAAAACTATAATATTGTTCACTTAATACCATGCGATCCCTGAAAGGTTTATAACATAAATATATATGAACTATTTTAAGCCAGACTACCACAAAAGGGGGTTAGGCTACTATAGCTCTAAATGTTTCATAAGTAAGGGTTAAGGTAAAGTTCTCTTAGACCTAGGGGGTCATTGGGGAAGATGAAATGTTTCTATAACCACAGCATAATGGGTGGGGGGGGGGGGTTGCGTGGCTGGCACAATGACCAAACTCTTAATATATTTATCTACAGTTATGCAAGTGGGACAGGTGGCCGAGTGGTGCAGACACTCGACTGTCGACCTGAGAGTCCTGGGTTCGATCCTTAGTGAGACCCATGGGAATTTTTCCAGGCGAAATGTGTTGGGGTCGTCCCACAAGTTCACCCAGCTTTAAATGGGTACCTGACTTAAGTTGGGGAAGTAAAGGCGGCTGGGCGTTGTGCTAACCACACAATCCCTTTATATGCAGAGGTTATAGAAACAGATGAATTCTACACTTCATCTGCCCCGATGGCCCGTTAGGGTTAAGGGAACTTTACTTTTTTACAGTAATGCAAGAAGAGTTCAAAGCGATACTAGCCTAACCCACGAAGTGGGTCTGGCTTGTCTGGCTTAAAACACTTCATATGAACACATTTTTGTTTTCTTACACTGAGTAAAGTCTGTGGTGGGTTGAACAACAGTGGGTTTTTTTTTTTTTTAACAATTCTTAAAAACAGACAGTAATCATGGTCTTACCATTAGCTCTCATCATGACTTGCCACTGATATTAGAGAAAATCCTGGAACCCATGCTGCCAAGTTTCTCCATTTTATCATAGAATGAACTGCTCAGATCTGCCTGGGATGTTGTCAGTGGTAATGTCGCCTCTACAGCCGATGTTAATGTTGTTCCACTCATTTCAGGTGCCTGAAAGTCATAAATCTTGAAAAATGTATCACTTTCACTCATAAATACACTTCAAAACTTATTCTCCATAACTTGTGTAAGTTTATAGATTGAAGGAAACGAACAAGCATGAACATTATACTCTGTAGTCAAAAATATTACAATAACTTCACTTCATAATAGTATGTAATGAACATTTTAAAAAAAGTAATAAGCCCAATTCTTTATCTTTGCGGTCAGGTTAAAAAACAACTGTCAGTTTATTTACCCTGTTTATGGTCTGAGTGGACAAAGGCTGTGTGGTCAAGGCTGGACGACTGCTCTGTTGAGAACTTAATGGGAGAAGAGGGAAGCGGTGCGGACATGTTGACAGAGGAAGTACATTGTGTGGCTCTTGACCAGAAAGCACTGGCCGAGATCCTAATGATGGCTGCCCATGTTTGTCCATGCAATAAAGACCACCAAATATCACCTGCAGATGGGAAACAGTCACTAACAGTCAACAATGTTTTCAAATTACAAACTAATAGTATCATGACTTAATTTAATTAAAATTTGTATCTTTATGTACTAATCAAAATTTATGTTAGCATAACATACATATGAAAAGCTTCAAAGAAACTTACAGAAGTTCTTTGTATTTGTTTATGTAAGTTTGCTTGAATGTATGGGGAAAAGACGTCCATATCAAATGGATCCACCAGTTCTTCTAAACGATCAATAACAGTCTGACAACGTTGTTGGTATATTTTGTGGATCTGGGTTAATAAGATTAAGCTTAATGTTAGTATGACAAACGTATGCAATAAATTAAAATTCTTCTAATATGGTATATAATAATGATGGCCAATTGCAGCTGTTAGATGGAGTTTTGTGCTGCTTCCAATGAACCAGTTGTTTTTTTATATGTTTTTCACAAAATTTGGTTTAACTGATGATGGCTCTTTATTTGTTATGTATACATACAGGGAAAAAAATGACTTAAAATGCATTCCAATTACAGTTGAAAATTGAAATTTTTTTTTTATTACAAAAACAAACAAATACTAAAACAACAAATTACTAAATAACTCACTATTTTTATTTCATCCTAATATGAGTATACATACAGCTTTAAGTATTGTAAAATTCTATGAAAAGCTATACATTTTGTAAAAGCAAATATATAGAAATATATGAATATGGCTATCTCAAACACAAAGAACATTTCCCCTTTACAAGTATCACTTACCTCATCATCCTCTTTTCTTGGTATGGCCATTTGAACAAATCTGAAGTTGAACAATTCTTGTAAAACCTCATGCTGACTTAAAGGAATTAAACCTTTGCTCTTTCCTCTTTCTTCCAACAGTTTTTCGTAACTAGACACCAGACCATCGGTCACTAATATCAACAAATCTTTAACAACTGACCTATAATGCATAAAACATGTAAAAGTATATTAGTGAGAACACAAGACATTACAACTTACATGTATTTGTATAGTTTTTTGTTATTAATATTTAGATATTTTGTTTACGCTAAAAAGAAACGGTAACACTATTAGAAGACTGAGTAGGGAACAAGCAAGAAGTAAACCAAATTTTGAAAGACTGCCTTCATGAAATAGAATGTGTGTAATAATTTCAGGATAGACTATTATTTTTTAAAGTTACATAAAAAGTTATGCAAAAGGTTTTAAATAAAAAAAATGTTTTTCCCATACAAGGGAGATAATGTTTTTCAGTTAGATTTCCACATACATGTTCTGTACATGTAGAATCATGTTGATGTTTAGATAAAATAATACATTCACAAGGAAGTATTTTTTTAACTAAAATTTCCACATCAAAATATTGCTGTATTAATGATAATATATATGTGTAAAGTAAGGCTCTCTAATAATAATTTAACTTTATTTTAAATAGTCCCTATTTCAGTTCAACATTTTTTGCAAAAATTTAAAACAAGTAAGAATGCTGTTTTTTTTAAAAATTCAAATAAGACTTTCAATGTGCCTAAAAAATAAAGATACATGCTAACAAATTAATAATACTATATTTTACCATGGCAATGCCTGTAAGCCTATCCTGTTCAAATGTTCACAGAGATTGTACAGGAGTGATTGTATATGCCATGAAGCCTGTTATGCAAACAAATAATTCCATAAGTATTAATAACCTGATAGTAAAATAGCAAGAAATAAAGTAGAACAATTTCTTAAAAAAAAATTTGTATTATATTTTATACACAACTTACTTGCATAGGGACGTAGATTTTGGAAGCTAATTTTTTACCCTCTTCTGTTTCTTCAGAAATTTCCACTTCGTCCCATTTCTGACAATAAAAACAAAAATATGGAATACATGAGATAGCATAACAAGAATTTGTTTACAGTGTAAATTTAAATACCTTAATCTGAGATTAATTAGTTTCAAGAAAAATATTTACAGTTGATCTGGAAAGAATGTCTTTAGGACTTGTATTTGTAGTAAAAGCCAAAATTTGATCAATATAACGACTGGCAGTATAGTCCACCCAAATTCTGAAAATAATCATTAACATAAACAGTAAGGAAAGATGAAGTTGATTACTTTGATTATGATTTGGCAAAAATTTTTGAAAGAAACTGAAAAAATTTATTATTTTATGTTTAAGGTGCATTAGTGTGATTATAAACGTTCAATATATGATTTAATTTTAATATATCTTATAGACAGATAAAAAAGAAAGAACTTTACATGTACTTATCCATAATAACAATGTATGTAATTTTTGGCAAGTACAATAAAAACCTACTTGTAAGCTAACATCTGACACTGTTTTAGTTTTGTGTTTAAAGATTGCCATTCTGGATACTCAGAAGATTTCTGTGTACGTAATTTCTTAGACAGTCTGATAAAGGATAAAAACAATATTGTAATATTTTGAACATATTACCAGGACATGTAAGTTTTAAAAGTAATAAATATCACACATAATTCTGTAATAAAAAAAAGTTTAATAGTAAATAAATTTTAACATATGTTTCTTTTTTTCATTGTATTAATACTTGTATACATTAAACCCATACTAATAATTATTTTGACACTTGTTTTACTTGCACCATGTGAAAGTTTCTAATAGTTTGAAAATTCCATACTAATGACATCATTTGCTAAATGTTTAGCTTAAGTAAAAACATATTCTTGCAGTTAAGCAGTTCTAGAACACTAAGGAACATGCCTAGGCCTAGACCCTTATTCAAAGTAAAGTTTATGATTATTTTAATGCAAATTCTTTTCATGCAGCTTTTTTGCAGAAAGTTTCCACCCAAGAAACGTATGCTATGTTTTCTGACGGAAGATCAAAATGTTTTAAAATTTGTTCATAAAGTTTTAAAAAATTAATGAAATTTTCCAATATAAGTTAAACCAACTTGAATTCTGTTTGCTTATTCCAATCTGGGAGTGCCAGTATACACCTCTGTAAATTTGGAGTCATTTCACTCATTGCAGCACATGTTCTAGCAGTCAACAATACCCTAAATTGAAAAATTTTCACCCTTAAAATTATAAATCAATGTAATTTATACCAGTAAAATAAAATGCATCCTATTGACTGAATATTTATCAAAAATAAATCTAAATTTCAAACATACAAAGTTTCATATAAAAAAATTGAACAAAATAAACATACTTATTTTCTGTGATTTCATTAGTGACAGGATCTGGTATATCTAATAAAGACTTCTTCCACAAATGTAATTGCTCTGTAAGGTAGTCGAGAATTCTTAAAAAAAAAATAAAAATTAATTAATGTGGCATCTCAAAATACATTGTATGAAGGGAAATTGTAAAAATTGACTTTAAATCCTTAGAAAATTATTTCTTTTGGGTGGTTTCATAAATTATCCCTACTTGCCCAATAAGAATATAATTTACAATATAAAAAGCTTTATTTAACCCCTTCACGCACCAAAAAAAAAAAAAAACTTACTCCTGGATACATTTGACACATGAAACCTGTAGATACTTGAGAATATCTGGCGTGTCTGCATATCTGTTAAATGTTCCCGGCTCTTTTAAGTTGTCTTCGGTTTCAACTTCAAGTACATACATTTCTGTATCTTCTAGCAGAATCTTTAGTTTGTCATCAACACTGTGACAGAGGCTGTCAAGAAGCAAAGTTTGATTTAGACATCATGATGAAAATTATATATGAAAACCCTATGTTAAATGTTAACCCAGAGATAAATTTTTTTAATGAAAGTTTTATTTTGTTGATGTGAAATAATTTTACAAACATTTTACAGGGGAAGAAATTTGTACTGAAGCAGTTTTTATCAAAAGCCTCTTTTATCCTTAAAAATAAAAAAAATGAGTAAAATGTAAATCTAACCGCATAAAAAAAAGGTTTTAAGGCATAGAAAATTTGACCGCTGAGTATACTCATTAAAAATAGAAGGTAAACCATATTTTTAAATATAAAATGATGATTGTTTCTTAGCTTGAAACTAGCAAAAAATGTTCACCATGAATTAAGTACAAAAAATGTTGTTGTTTTTTTACTAAGTATTAAAATTGTGCTGAACAATTAAAGTAAACTTTTTTTTTCTTAGACTTCAGCAGTTTCAAAAATTCATGCTTACTAAAGTACTTAACAACATAATGTATTATTATTTTTCTTAGTGCTTGTCTTTATGTGAGATTTGCTAGTGGACCTATTCATATAGATTTAACATCTATTTCCACTTTGGGATGTGTGTGCTATGGTACACATTCTGTCATCACAGATCTAGATAACTTTAAAAATATAGAAAAAAAACAAGCCTATTCTCGATAACATTATTTTGAAACTCACCTACTTAAAAAGATGTGGACATTGTAATGTATAAATTAAAGGTTGTTCAAAGTTGCCATGCTTATTTATAAGTTGTAAAGGTCATGATGACATAATCAAACATTGTTGCCCATTTGGTGAAGTTTTTTGCATTATCTGAGAGAAGTTGTTTTATTTTCCCATTGTATGATATTTACTTTTTATCTTATTCCCATTAGTGAATTAAAAACAACAATAGTTAAGTGAGCATCTCTTAATATCTAATGAATAAGCAAATCAATTACTTTCAATATTTTTGTTTGAATATGTTAAAAGAGCAAGATATTTGTGTCTAAATAACGATTAGATTTGGTAGTAAAAGAGAATATCTAATTTAATAATTGGTTTTATTGGTCTTAAATTCTATTGTTTTGTGTCTTATTTGAAGAATGTATTTTTTTAATACTTTTGAAGTAACTAATAGAACTCATTAGTGCATGTATTAAACAGATTTAATAAAATGAAGTCAACATTTAATGTATTAGGGCTTTTGTGTTTTATGTTTTTTACATGAAATTATGGAAGTAGTGGATCAATCTAAACTAAAACAAATAATGCTTCAAAACATTCAACAATGAATTTGAGGTTTAGTTTTTAACTTGAAATTATGTGACACAAGTAGAACATTGAGCTTCACAAGGAAAACTGCTTAAAATAAGCCAGACTGACAAAAAAAATGTTGTGTACAGGGAAAATCATGACATTTAGGTTACTGCCTCCAATACTTTTAATCTATTCTGCCATGAATATTGTCTTCTTATTGAATTTTTAACTAATAATTACATATATGAACTAAATTTTTTATAAAACACAAACTGCATAAATTTGAATTCACACACAAAAAAAAAAAAATCTACATAAACGGAGACCTGACTATTTTTAACAATAATTCTATTAACTTATTATTTATCACTTTGCATATTTAAATATGCATTATTCTAAATAACATTCTTGCTAATTGTTTTAATACATTTTAAGAATGAATCAGTTTAGTGTTATAAAAAAATTAAATTTAAAAAAAAAGTGATTTTATATTTGTTTTCTTTAAAGAAAATAGTACATAAACAAAGAAATTTACTAAAGGTGGACAACTGTTTTAATGATTTACTTCTGAACTGCTGGTGTGAAAGCTCTGGCTTTAAGAATAAGGCCACCACCATCTGTTATAGTTTTGCTAGCCGCTGTTTGCCAGATATCCGTCATAATGATGTCTGCAGCATTTTCAGTCCACATAAATGTTGCCAAATTTCTCTCACACTGCATAGAGCTGTGTGAAACAAACATATTATAAATGATAAAATAATTTAAACGTAAGTTTTGTCATTTGATGACATTTTATTTTCATGTTATACAATTTGTTACAGAAATTAAAAGAATAGATGTCATTTAACTCAATGGATGCCATGTTAATATTTCTAGACACATGAAGAGCTTCTTTTAATTAAATATGACATGTAGATCAGTCTAAAACTTTCACCTGTCATTTATCTCAGACGTCAATTCCATCATCACTTTTGAAATTGTTCTTTTAGTTAATTCAGCGGTGGTGTCCAACTGGTACTGGACAAGAGACTATAGTCACAAGATAAATAAAAAAATGTAAAATTAATATTTAGAAGTAGACTTCTGAATAACGAGAAACAGTTAGCAAATATTGGAATCATCCTACCTTAACTCTTTCCAGAAACAAAGGTTGAAGAAAATCTTCCCAAACTCTCAGGGTAAGAATATTTTCATCAATTAACTTCCAGCAAGCTTCACTTCGAACCTTAACAAAAAACAAATAATTAAAAGGACAAATCACCTATCTATTTAAAAAAAAAAACTGACCTGCACAACAAGAACTATGTTTAATTATTTTCAAAGTACAATAAATAAATTGTCAACAAGAAACTTACTTTACTTAAAAGGCTCCAAACTTCATCTCTGATATCCGCAAGTCTTTTGACAGTGTTTACATAGTTCAGTAATTTCCCCACACCAGACTGTACATCTTGTAAACATCTGATGATGAAAACAAAGTCTTATGACAATAGGAAATCAAATTTATCTCATAAAAAGGAGTCGGCCTTAGGAAGCATGTTGGAGAAAAATATTTATTGCACCACCATGCTGCACACTTTTATCATAATTAGCTATCAGAACTTAAAAGGCTGAGCATAGCTCACATTAGCTAAGGGACCCTTTATGTTTTGGGGTTGTATTGGGAGCAATAAGTCCAATCAGTTTAAGGCCAATCCAGCTTGTACTCAGTAATTTTTAAATAGCCTAATAACGTACAAGTCTCATTTTATTTTTTTTTTTTAATTTCAGTTATAAATGGTCTTAGGCAACAGAATGTAGAAAACTTTTCAACAAATGCTAGAATAGTCTAGAAAAAAAAAACACACATGTTCATCCACTGCTGGCAGTTGTCCTTTAACTGTTTGACTTGCATAGGAGCGGCTTGTGCTCTGACCATAGGTTTAAAATCTGTTAAAAATATTTATTTATTTATTAGTCAAGAGAAAAGCCTGAAAAATTGTACACTAATATTTACAAAGTTTTTATACATTCAATAAAAATGTAACACATTTATAGAAAAAAATTCTGCACTGGTCCCCAAAAATAATGTTTATTTGTTATGCTTAACAAAAAATTTGTTAGCGAAACTTGTTCTGTGTGCAAAGCTTTTACTTATAAGTTCATTAATTTCATATTATCATGGGAATCGGGTATATTGAAAAATATACAGTGACAGTGAAAAATGTTAGAATAAAAATTTCCAGAGAAATTTTTGCAATCAAACTATTCAATTTAATTTTCTAGTTTTTAAATAAAAGTCTGTATTACCCAGGCATACTTGAGCAATAATGTTTCTATCTTCCCAAAAAGAATACTATTACTGGAGATTTGGGTTCAATCCTCAGTGAGAGCCAAGGAAATTTTTCCAGGTGAAAAGTCCACCCAGCTTTAAATAGATACCTGATGTTAGCTGGATAAGTAAAGGCAGCTAGGTGTTGTGCTAAATACACAAGCCCTTTACATAAAATGGTTACAAAACAGATGAATTCCAAATTTCATCTGCCTAGATGGCCCTTTAGGGCTAAGTGAAGTTTACTTAACTAGTAGTATGGCTATGAATGTGTTAAATTCTACCAAACCAAGTACAACAATAACCAATAAAAAAGTGTAGTACTTTTTACAGATGCAGGTAAACATTTTGAAGATATAGTTCCATGCAGCTCCAGGTCCAGAATTCCTGAGAGAAATAAAGAAATATGAAGCAACTTATACAAAAGCCTAAAATAAAATTTAAAAAAACAAAAGGTAGAAATTTTATATGGACATGTATTTTCATACCTACTTAAGTGGAAAATCAGCTATTCTATTTATTTATTCATTCATTACCTTTTCCAGGTTTTGAAATGACACTGTCCAGCGTGGCCAAAAGAAGTCCTGTGGTGAATTGTGTTGATTCTGTTGTAGGTGATTCCTGACAGTAGAAGACTGAGTAAATCTGTCTTAATGTGGATGTCAGAAGTCTAGAAATGCCAGTTACTTGCAATTTTACATTAATCTGGTGCCCCGAGTGTAAAATCTGCTGTAACGCTTTCTATAGAGAAATAAATTATTACTAAATAAATCTACATGCTAAAAGTGACTTAATCTACTTAATTAATTATAAGATAGTATATATCATACAATTATTGCAATGTTCAAAGTCTATCTTAAATTACCGTTCGAGCTAGTAGGAATTCATTAAAAACTTGTCTTGGTGTGCTGTCCTCTAAAAGAATTATGGAACATAATATTTCTGCCATATGCTGCAAAAAAAAAAGGTAACTTTATATTATAACTAAAAACAATTTAGGTATTTCTAAATATTTATGTTCCACAAGCAAAATGTAAAAAGAATCTCATGACAGAGTAGATATGACAGACTGTAGGGTTGTATTTGTAAAAAAAACTAGTGATACAAAAAATCGCCAATGTGTAAGCCAAAAATTTATATATTTATTGAATCACAGACTAATAAAAATAGAAGTACAGTCATACCCTGATACACAAGATTCCATTTAGTGAAGTTCTGCATTAAGAAAACATTTTTCACAAAACAGATTCCAGTTTTTAGAAGCTAATAAAAGCCAATTACATTAAGTGATTTCTTGAAGAAAAAAAAACTTTCCACATTCAATATTTTAAAATGAATACATGTAATTCATTTTAAAAATAAAAGATTTTGATAATTACAGGAATAATAAATCACAGATTACATGTATTTTGCAAACTACATATACGTGTTTGTTCTAATTGACATATTCTGCTTGCATCCTGGTTTTTTACATGATATTACTGCCCTGTTTAGTGCTGTTGGAATGTATCCTATCTGTTATGCAGGGTATAACTATATTGTTTTTATATTTTCATTCCCCACAACAGTATGTAGTTACTAAAATATCTACTGTGCATCTTTTAAGTCTGCAAAAGCATTCTAGAGTCCAATAAATTCAACTCTTTTGCTAATCTTTCAAATTTCAAAACATGTAAAAACATATTTACCTGGTCAGTTAAATCAGACTCAGTGTCAGTTAGTAGCAGACGACAACCCTTAGGTGAAAAAACAACGACTTAATAATGTAGTTATATAGCATAGCATGTATTAAAAAAAAAATGATTATTTCAACAATATTTAACATGTTTCTTTGATTAAAAAATCAAAGGCCCATTTTAAAACAAATCAAACATAAACCAACCTGTAGAATTGTTGACTTAAAATGACTAATAGCCGCCCACTGTCTGGTTAATACAGGGAACCATGTTACAACATCAGCAGAGAGCTGTGAGTCTAAATGAAGACTGGCATTAATATGTCGGGCTAACAGGTACAGCTGAGTTGCTTTAAGATATTCCTGGCTGTCAACATTACTCCAAATCTATGATTAAAACAAAAGTAAATAAGTGTGTGTTTTTGCAAATGTTATTCGTATACTTTTAAAAAATTTAAATTGAAAATTGAACACTTTTTATCAAAATGGTTGGTAAAGACCTTTTCTGGAATATCCATTAAAAGTTTAATTTGAGCAGCTGTTCCATAGAAATCCATCTCTTTTCTGTTTCTACAAAGATAGAAATTTATAGAATAAATACAAGTGCAATTAAGCATGAAATACTTCTAACTAAATCTGAAATATTTAGTTGCAAATTAATATGCTTACATACAGCTTAATGACAATATAATGATAAATACTGACTTGTCAAAATCATTTTTAACATTAATATGAAATGATGCTCCTCTGACCATATGTTTCTGCCGCATAGAGGAGCATAATTCTTCCATTCGAGAGATTGATTTCATCACCTGTTATACAAATGATCAAATCACTTTACATTTAACATATTAAAAAAATTAATAAAAAGTATAATGCAAGAAAGATGAAAATGCTTTGCTATTCTGGTATTTTTTATTAAAAATATTATATTCTTTGTCAACAAGAGAGCATACATTTTCAGCACTCGTTTTCATGTCTGTGATAGTATCAGCAGCATCTATTAAGTCACGGTATCTCTCCCTATGTTAAAAAAAAAAAGGTTAAACATACTATTAAAATATGGAATTTAAAATGTAAAAATATATAAAATAAATAAAACACAAGTTAAAGGGGAAAAACCAAAAAAAATAATTGTTCAATTATCAACGACATTGTCTAGTTGGTTTATGATTTTATTTTCAATGTATTAAAATTGATGCTAATGTTAACTTTTTTAAGAGTTGAGAAATCTGATAGGGGAAAATTCCACTGTTTATTAAAGAACAAAACAATAATATATAATTTTAATGTGTTATATTTGTTTCTCCACTATAGCCCATCATATCATATCATCACAGAATGACTCCAAACAGTGTCATGAATGCTCGATAAAAAAAACAGTAAGTAAAAACAGACATACAAAACATTTAAGAAAAGAAATTGAGATGGTGAATCTTGATTTACGTAAAATGTCCTTACCCAACCATTACCCGGAGATCCTCTTTCTTTTTTTCTATGTCTGATCTGTAAAAAAAAGTTTTTTTTTAGCAATTAGAGATAGTTTGATAAAGCATATGTAAATATGGAAACATTTCCATTTTAAACATGAGATTTTAATTAATTTTAAGAATTACTCCACAATTTTTATTATCAGTCTATTATTCTTTGAAATCACACCTAGTTTTCTTTTCCAAATTTCGAATTTCTTCAATAGTATGTCTTTCAAATAAAACATTTGAATCTGCTCTTTGTATATTATTTACAGGCTCTGTAGATAAAAAAAATCATTAAATTTTTTCTTGAAACACTCTACTTAAAAATAGCACACTATTAAACATATAAAAGCTTATTTTAGAAAGTTTTTTATTTTATAATCTCAAGGTGCATTATTTCTAATTATAAAAATTACTAAAAAAAAATCAGGTTTGTTATGCTACAAGATGATCCTTTATGGACTCAAAATGATTAAAAATGTGAATTGTCATCTATATTTATGATATGAAAATTTCTAATATGCTTATAAAGAAATGAAAAATATTGATATGACACTTAACAACTTGTTATGTAGCTGAAAATTAAAATAAGTGGTGCAATTCTGGAAATCAGTAAAAATTCATTAGTTCATCGTTAGAGATGTTCCAAGTAATGATCAATTAAGTACAAGTATGAGTGCAAATACTCAAGGTGCAAGTAAGAGTACTCCAAAAAATGTACTGGAGTAGTGTGCCGTAAAATAAGCTTAATTATAGAAGCTGGACAAATACGATATTAATAGATAAAATCATCCTTTTAGCAACAAAATGAAGATGAACTAGTCACTTTCCTTTTTAAAATAGAGTCATAACTCAAAAAAGGTTGGCAACAAATAAATGTAGAGTGTAAAAGAATTTTAGCTTTACAAAAAGCAACAATAGACCAAAGACAAAAGTGGATAATTTGAGCTTTTTATAAACAAAAGAAATAGAAATGTTTTGGGGGGGAAACAGATTATTTTGCTTATCGAGCGGAAAACAGAAAGTTTAGATACCACTAATGTAAAAATTACTGCTTAATTAACAAAATTCAACATGTAATTGCTAATCATGTTTAAAAAAAAAACAAATTTTTCATGCACCAGTCCAGTTTCTGCTGATTTGTTAATGAATTATCATTCAATCAGAGTTGTTTACAAATAAGAAAAAAAGCTGCTTATTCAAATAAAAGGATTTTAAATTTATTAATCATATCTTAAATTACTTTTTTCAAGCTTATATTCTAGTATTATAAGAAAAGTTTAATTTTGACTTTGTTGTGATCAAATAATATTACAACACACACTTAGTCCAGATGATCAGAAATATGCTGTTAAAACAGTTAAGCGTACCATTTGATTAATTGGAAAGTATGATTTTATATTGCTGGTTAAAATTGTTTATTATGATTAAGGCTACAGTGGTAAACGTTAAAGTTTTGTGACACGTCAACTTATTACCTGCTAGCCGGTGGGAGGCCATTGTTGTTTGATTGTAATCATAGCAATAAACATAACCTTTTTTACTGAAGAACTGGCCTTGCCAACTTGCTTTTAGTATCTTCGGATTTTTATTTTATTATGAAAATGTATGCTTTTCTTTTGTTTTTTATTAATAATGTTTAGATGATAAGTCCGAAAAATATTGCTCAAGTCTTTTTTTACTGGATTATATTGAAGTCGGAAATGTCGTTAAAATAGCTGTGATATTGGCTTACCAGAAGCAGACTAAGATTGGTTGGGGCGCAGGTGCTGAAGAAAATACAGACTGTACTGGCTTATTTATTAAATTAAGGAATCCACAAAAAAGCTACATGCATAATGTTAAAATTTGTAGAGCCTCTGAAAAATTCGGAAGTGCTCTACCGACAGGAATATATGACACAATACTCAAATTGACACATTTAGGGCCTATTGTATAAGCTTAATACATTATTTCAAATAACAACATATTACTCAATAAAAATCCATAAATAAATACGCCCTTTGTATAAACAGCCATATAATGACATAAATAAGTCTTATTAATGACTATTCTGAGCCTGCTTTGCTATGTTTAACTTAATATGGCAAAGCATGCTTTAAAGTTTTTAAACGCATATGTTCATGTGAGGGTTAGGACTATGCATTAATCACTCTTTAAATGTATCAGGTGTGAAAAAGCAGTTTCACAAATATATGTACTGCCTAAGCGAGAAGGTATTAGGCGATCATGACTGCGAGAATTTGGACATTGATAGCTCTCCTTATATGAGTAAAGACATTATTGAGAAACCATTGCGCAATTCTGCATTTTGGTGTTAAGGATGGGAGGTTTGAAAAGAATACGTTGCCACTGTGTCTGATTCTTAGTATAATATTTTTTAATGTTCAAATGTGATTGATTTAAAAAGTCGCACAGTTCTATTTCTTGCTTCTCTCATGAGGCCGCAGTTATTTGTTAAAAAAGTCGGGTATGGTTGCCCAACTGGGCTTATGCTTGTGGACCAGAGTGATAACAAATGGCGAATCCACTACCTAAAAGCTTTAAAAGTTAAAAAAGCATCCTTCATTAGGCTATACATCCCATTTACGGCCCTGACCTGCCATACTACTCTTCTCCACTTTTCCCGATCCATTGTCTTTTTCCTTCACTCTCTCACTCCTATGGCTTTAGTGTCTTTCTCCACCTCTAACTATCTGCTTCTTGGTCTGTCTTTTCTCATTGGGTGTTATCTAACTTTACTTAGATATTGCCTGTTGTTTTCCATTTTTCTATGGCTCCTAAATATCTTTGAAGGTCTCTGTCTACGATAAAAAGGAATAGCTCTTTATAACTATAGCCATACAGTACTTGAAACTATGCTAGGCACATATTAAAACTACATAATGTTTTTTTTAAAGTAACAATTTTTAAACAACACCGGCAGTCAATGGGAGGTCACATGATCAGACAATCAGATTCAGACCTATATAAACGGATCACTGTAATAGACTGGATCAGCTGGATGTAAACAAACCGTCATTTATTAGCTGGTCACCTGGATGTTCTAGAGAAAGGGGTGGCTGTTTCAGCTGGAGAAAACGAGATGCCATCAGTTGAGGAACTAGTGGATTTGGCTAACAACACAGCTGGTTTATTACGTGATTATTTCAACGATTCTGTAGGATGGCATACGGCAAAGAAAAATGTGAGTAAAAATAACCTTAATAAGTATTAAAATAACGCAGTGGCTACGGCACCAGCCAAAACCATTATATTAGCGTATGAAAGTCACTGACCTATAATCATCAAAAGTTGCAATTTTAAAAAATTATTTTTTTAAATATTTAAATATAGGGTTAGGATTAGGGTTAGGGATAGGGTTAGGGTGTGGAGCAATATCTATGGCTGGTACCCGGGGAAAAAAAATTAGGATTCTGTCTGGTCAGAACCGTAGCAAGTGCGTAAAAATAATTAAATATTATTATTTTTTAATTAATAATTATGATTTTTATTACTTGCATTTGTTACATAACATTACAGATTACTGTAAAAAGTGTAAAGTGAGTACAGTGTACACTAAGCTTGACAATGCATTTTTATTTACATCAGATAAAATTGTTTAATTTTAATTTTTTTCGAAAATTTTAAGGCAGTGGCTACGGTTCGGTCCGACTGAACGCGTATTTTTTTTACTTCAGGTACCAGCCTTACTTATTATTGCATAGCGGCCGAGTCGCTGCACTGAGCTATATAACAACATATTTTTTTTTTTTTCAGGATTAGGGTTAGAGATAGGGTTAGGGATAGGGTTAGGGTGTGGAGCAATATAACTATGCCTGGTACCCGAAGTAAAAAAAATACGGGTTCGGTCCGACCGAACGTAGCCACTGCCAAATTTTTTAATGTCCAGCATTACTTAGTCGACTTAGAATCTGGGTTTACCCTCTTTTACTACTCGAGCATAAAATTCTTTAAAAGTCTAGCCATTTTTTAATTTTAGATAATATCAAGTCACAAATCATGCAATTTTTTAACAAGTCCAATAACATTAATAGTGACAGTACCACATCCAATCTCACCGACTATCTATAGCAGGGGTGCCAATCTTTGGAACATCGGGCCACATTGGGTACTTGGCATAAGGGCTGGACCAAGAGCAGATGGATGTAGTGTTTGTGTGAAGAAATATAAATAACAATGTAAACATTATTGATGTGAATGAGTGGATAGAGAGCTTTGGTCCATATCAAAGAGAAAGGCAGGGCGGACATGGCCAGTGGACCATATTTTACCCATCTCTAATCTATAGACTATATGTCTATGTTGAGAATTTTTTTTAAATAAATATTAGTATCAGTATTACAAATGCTATAATTATAAGAGATGTCTAGCTTTTCTTCTCAACTACTGAACTAGTAACTGCACATGAATTAAATTCCAGTCAAACCTTTTGATACTGACATTATAAATCTTCCATTATCACTTCATAGATACAATATTTAAACTATGACATATATTTTAATGAATGCTCTTCCTGACATTAATGTTCGTTTGCTGAGTCAATACATTTTGATTCTTTTTCACTGTATATCATTATATTTATGCTTTTGAGTGTAATGTATATATCATCTAATTTGTTACATTTAGATGATATGATGTTCAGTCAGGATTACACTGCTCTCAGTTATATTTTTTGTTTTAATTCATTTTTTGTATATGCTTTCATATAATGGTGATTATTTTTCTTTTTACTGGCTTGGCAATATATATCTGTGTCTGTGTGTATTACAAAGCCAGAATTTCTATCGCTGAATGAAGTATAGCCAAGTAATACAAATAAAATATTTCATGAAAGGAAGGATTGATGTGCCATATAGCAGCACTCTACCATTTATTTTTCAATCCTCACAAAACAATACTTAATACTTTTGATAATTAGATTAATTTTCCTATTACACTGAGTTTGTATCAATTTATTTCTATCAATCCCATCAACTTAACTAATTCTTAGTTAAAAAAAAAAATTATTTTAATGATTTGGAGAGGGGGTGTCACATGGCACCTTGATTTCCTGAAGGTTAAACTATAGTGTAATTTGCTATCAAAAAGGCAGATGGATGGTCAAGCTATGTAGAGCGTTCATCTGTTGACCTGAGGATCATGGGTTTAATCCTAGTGAGAATCAAGGGAATTCTGACATCCTGATAAAAATGAGTACCAGACTTCAATTGGGGGAAGTATTGCTTGTGCTAGCCACACTATCCCATATTAGGTGACAGCTACTGAAAGAGTTAAGGGAACTCAAATTTTTGTTTAATATCAAAAGAAATAAAAAAATTGCTACTGTCTTTTTGTTATTCAGAGTACATATGTATTATTCTTTGGCAAATATTATCATTCAAAGAAAAAAATATTACTGTGCATTGGTTAATTGTTGACTTAAAATATTGTACCAAGTGGTGCTTATACATAAACTGAATGCAAATTGAAGAAAGGTGCGAACTAAAGAGTTCTAAAATAGATGATAACATGACCATCACATACAAAAATGTAAAAAAACTATAAAAAAAAGACCCACTACAAACACGCAATATTTTTATCACAAAACACTGAGTTTACAACTTTTATTTTGTTTTTTATTGCCTTATGGTAAGTATAATTATATACATTAGACAGGAATAATGAGATAATCTTTAAACCCACAGGAAGCTATTTACAAGATTGTTTTAAAACACTCTTTATGAATTCAGTGAAAAAGTGCACTTTTCTGGGCCTTCCTCTGTAAAGAGGCCTTAATTCCAGAGTGCCTGATCACTCTGGCACTGTTCTATGTACTTCAGTCTCAAGATGCCCTTGTAAATATATATCCAGTGTACTTTTTCTTAAAAAAAAAAAAGGTACCGGAAGTACTATTTATGTCCGTCGTGTCGTAAAGAAATAACAATGGAAATATAGTGTAGTAAACAGTAAATTTTTGAATACTGAAAAAAAGGTGCGTTCCGCAAGAAAAAAAGCATTATATATAACTATAACAATTATTAAGCATAAGACAGTTTTTTTGAACCTGTTATCAGAGTTTCCATTATAAATCTGTATGTATACAAGTGCTTTGATTTACAAGCTTCTCTCTGGAAAGGACTATTCTAATAAACTGAGCTTTTACTTTTGTTTGTCATTTTTAATATGATATTAGATCAAAATTTGGGTAAATACCTACTGGAAAAATCAGAATGATAGTTGAAATCTTCTAATTTTACTTTTGTTTTTTTTACATTCTGTCATACATGAAATTTGCACAGTAAACAGATACCTCATTTATTACATCGGAAGAAATATTGAACTTTTGACAACTATTAGTTGCAATCTAAAACATAAAATTATTTCACCTGGAAAAATTACCATGGTTCTCACTGAGGATCATACCCAGGACACTCAGGTCGACAGTTGAGTATCTACACCACTCTGCCATTCGTCCCACCAATCTAAAACATACTTGATGATTACTCATCACATTGTAAGCCAGCATGTCCTTGTCTAAATAGAGGCATTGTATTACTTTCTACTATCTGGCAGCTAATTACCAAATGAAAAAAAAATTATTATTAATAGTATCTTATAAAGTCAGTTGTTTTATGACCTACAGACTGATAAATAAAGGCCAGCCATTCATTAATCACTCCAAACATTTATCAAACATCTTTGAGCTTTGAATGATGAATTTTTTTTCCCCTCTGAAGAGCTGTGCTGAAAATTGTTTTCACGATAGATTTCTCTTGGCCTATACTGCTATAGCAAGATAAATATTGCTTTTTAAAAAATGTAAAAAATATAATAAAATCTACATTTTCTTGCGCTAAAATATGATTATATCATACATGTTGGTGCATTTTTTTTTTTTAGTGTAATTTTTACAGAGGAAAGTTATAATTTGAACTGGAAACTGAACAATTATCAGTAATTCTACAGCCTCATCCATTATTTGTATATTTTTTATCTTAAGGTTTTCCCAACTACCTTCAATAATGTTAATCTCTTCTCTAGGTTCATTGGCTTCATACATGCAATCATCATTTCTTTTGATATGAAATGCATGTTTTTATATTTCCCGGCTATTTGCCAATATTTTTTCTAAAATTTTAGTGTGTTTGCTTTAAAAAAAAAAGTATTGTTAAAAAATACAATTTATAAGCTACTGATTAACATTTATCCGGCATCTAATATTTTAATAGGGCCAAAAATGTCAAGTAGGAGCTTAAAATTCAGTTTAAATAAAATCACTTCAATTTTCATTTTTATGTTTTATCTCATCATTAGAATTAATTAATATTGAAATAATATGTTCTTAATTTTTCAACCCATATGTCCTAAATTTTCTGTGCCATTCTAATCACAGATCTGGGTTCAAAGGCTTGGAATAATGTAATCCTACTGTTTTTATGTTATTTTAAACTTTTATTAATATGTTATTAATGTTTCATTTTTATAACTGGGGTTTTTGTTTTATTTATTTTTTTTTACTCTTTTCATTTCTTTTGGCCCATGTCAATTGTTTTTCATGCTATTATCAAATAGATCTGGATGAAACGTTTGTGTTTATCTGTCAAGCTCAATTTTTCATTATTCCTTTAGCCTATTTTAGAATTTTTACTAAGACTTCATTAATTTTTATTTATTTATTTTCTTAAAAGGATAGTCTCATAAATTTATTCTTTTTTTTTTCTGTTTAAATAAAAAATTCACAAACATTGTTCTGTTTTAGTATGTTAAATAGCAAACTTGTATAATCAGTACTTTTACCCTTATTTCCAATAAGTGCTTTGACCTATTCCCATTATCTTTCCAAAGCAATCAGAGATATGCATTCAATGTATACTTTCTTCACCACAGTTGTGCTGTTTGTTGTAATCATGAAGTTATATTAGGTTTAGAAAAATTAAACAACCTGCTGCTTGTTTAGACTGAGCAAAAAAATATTTATTCTTGTATCATACGATGAAAATTTATTTGTCATTAAAATTATTATTTTTTCCATTTCTAATTAAAAAATTAGAAAGTTTACATTATTTCTTTGAATGTGGCAAATGGGTATAAATTAATAGTTTTCACTCTTCTTTTTTGGGCATTTAGTGATTATTCTTATTTTAAAAAATTTGCTTAAAGTTAAGATAAAATTGACCTAGACCTTACATTAGCAAACGACTGCCCACATGTCAAGTATGGTCCCTTATGCAGTTTCATCTGGCCTGCACTTAATCCGTTCACATCATTGACATTTACATCAAATTTATATTCCATCATATTAATACTTCATCCACCTGCTCTTATCCGCCCCTTCTGTCAAATTTAAGTAGCCGCTGGGGCCAGTGGTTTAAAAAGTTGTCCCACCCCTGGCCTAGACAGCACTTGCACTCACTTATCTGCACTTGATACCTTATCTGTAGGACTCTTCTTTTATCTAATGACTCTTTTTTTTGTCCAGAAGTAGTTCATGTTTGAGTTCATTATTTTTGTATCTTTCTAAATTCGGTGCCTGTTAAGTAGATTTTTTTTTTAAAATTCAAATTTTGAAGTTTAAAGATGGTTTTACTTGAAAATTTTATTTTCTACATTTCCCTTTTCAGAAAGACATTATTGTAGAATACAAGCACTCTAAATGTCCAGGATTTGAGCATGGTTATTTGTAAGTAAAATTATATTTAGAAAATTTTTTGGAAAGTTTTACTTTAAACTTCATAATCCATGTGTGTAATTTATAGATGTTAATAATAGAAAATATTTTATTGTCTGAAAACTATATATGTATATAATTACTTTTCTGCATGTAATTAAAAATAAAATTAACGGTTAAATATAATCAAAAGCCTTAATTAATTTCTAATAATTAGTTTCATTTACAAGGACTTACTATTATTTAACATTCTTGTTTTTATTTACCCCAGATATAGAGGACATGCTGAATATAACTGCTCAAAAGAAGTTCTTTTTAAGTATTTAGACCCACTGAATGAAGAGTCTTTGAGAACTAAATGGGATAAAGATATAAGAAAAGTTAATCTGCTCAAACAAGTAAACCCAGTGAGCATTATAATTTTTTCTGTTAAAAAATTAATTTTAAAACTATATAAAAGAAGGATATATATATATAAAAGATAGAATATGCCATAATAAATGTATACATTGTCTGAGATCAACCTTTAATATATTCATTAGAACAGTGGTCCCCCAACCTTTTTCTCCCCGCGGACTTGTAAACGTTTTGATAATTCCACTGCGGACCGCTTGGGGGGGGGGGGGGGAGGACCGTTGATTATTTATATTTCAGATTTTTTTGATTTACAAAAAGGAAATCATTAAATATTTCTTTGGCGGCCCAGTACCATTTGATCCGTGTACCAGTCATATGTAGAGGTTATAGAAACAGATGAATTATACACTTCATCTGCCCAGATGGCCCGTTAGGGCAAAGGGAACTTTACTATGGAAAACTAAATAGTTGAAAGTTATAGAAAGTACATACCATGTGTGGCCAAATGCAACTCTTAGAGCACTATTGTTATGTAATGGGTTTTTTATTGCGCTTTAAAGACTAAAAAAATCCAGTTATGGGTATGACCACAAATGTAGATGTCATTAGCATTACTAAGCTTACAAGCATAGCTGTGTTATAGGCCAGATGGCTGGCCATGTAGGTAGATATCTATTTTGGGGAGTGTTATTTAGGGGAGTCTTTTTACCTGGGCAAATCGTTCACATCATTATGGTCTATCAAAGGTGGCCTATTTTTGTTGATGGGATGCTAAATATTGACACCGGAAGTTATCACTAGATTTTGGTTGCTGACTAGTAACATCATCTACACATAGTGTTTTATGATTGAGGGTATATACCGCATAACACTTGGTTGTTCTAGAGAGAATAGTGGAGGCCAGAAAGGCATATAGACAGGAAGCAGATGTAGTTTCAGTGGGAAGTGCTTAGGTAGCTGTGAGTTGGAGTGGATGTCACAATCTGGGATTGTTATTCTATATTTCTGTGTATAAAGTTTAGATAGTTGCTCAATAAACTTGTTGAAATAAGGCTGCATCCAGTTAAGTTTAACTTGTGAGGAGCCAGAAAGTTGAGCGGTATAACTATAAATATGGTTGCGTACAACCACCACCTCTCATACTCTTAGGTAAACCACCTTTACTGCATCCAAATGGACTCCTGAATGCCTCTGTTTTCCATTGAGTTGTAACACCCATAAATCTCTTCACTTAGTTTATTGAGTCAGTTTATTCTATCATTTCATTACTTTTGTTAACTAAGTCTTTTTGAATCGACTTTATATCCATTTTTGCTATGTAAAAAAACAATGCTGACCTCATAAGTTGCTAACCCTGGTAAATGTATAACTCAAAATAAGTAGCCCTCATATATTATCTTTTTAGAGCTAATCAGTGTTGTTGGAGGGAAGAGGGAAAATGGTTTTGTCCTGATTCAATAAAAATAAACCATTTTTTATTCAAAAGCTAGTGTGACATTGTATACATAGTTTGTTCTCTAACTTTCAGGATATAACAATTATTCGTTCCCTTACTAATAGTGCAGCAATGGGTTTGATATCTCCTCGAGACTTTGTCGATATCATCTTAACTATAAAAACAGATGATTGTATATCAACTAATGGTGAGTTTTTTTAAATGTCAGAATTAGTGAGATAAATATATTTCTGTTTTATAAGGAATAAATTATTGCATCCTATTCTATTCTAAAAAAAAAAAAAAAAAGGTCGAAGTATAGAGTATGATGAATGTCCTCATGACAAGGATTATGTCAGAGGTTGGAACTATCCTTGTGGCATGATGTGCATCAATATTCCAGAGTAGGTTAATTTTCACTTTCACATCTTGTCTGATTATAATATAACATTGCCTTATTAATATTTTTGTTACCAGTTTATTTGATAATTATTTAAGCTAAATGTCTGAGTAACTTAAATATAAATAAATTTCATTTATTAATGTATAAAACACATATCCTGTTCAACTACCTCAAAATAAACACTAGAAATAAACAAACAATTCTAGAAATGACATTGTTACCTGATTTTAGAAATTTGGTAAAAACAAATGTGCTACTCATATTTATCTGAATAGTTTTTTTTTTCATTTAAAATTACCTTACTGATGATTCAGTAATGTTCATCGCTGATAATTTAGTCATCTTTATTTATATAAAACTGAAAACCTTTAAAAATAATTTATGTATTTCAATATTTGTTAAACTTCTACAGAAAACCAGGAAGTACCAGACTAATGACTTTTATTCAGCCTGATATAAAAGGGAGCATACCTAAGACATTAATGGATTCTGCTTTACCTGCATCCATGGTTGGATTTTTTCATAACCTTCGTGTAATACTGAAGAAAGATGGCCATTTAAAATAATATTTATCACAAAAACTAATTTATTTATTTATTCAGACTAGCCCTTTTTTAAAACTACATATAACTCTAATGTGCTTTGTCACGAAATAACAAATTTTCAGTGATTTTTAGTTGACAGCTGCATCTAATGTGAAGTTGTTGTTAAATATAAAAGGTCCATTTTCTAGTACACAATTTAATAAATAGCCTAATTATTTTTATATCATTTTTATATATCTATTTGGATTTGTGATAAATTTTTATTTTATACATTTTTTTTATATCCTATGTCTAGGATATTACATCCAAATTTTTTATATAGGCCTTAATAAAATTAAAAACCATTTTTATATATAATCTTAAGATGGGAATGAAATACATGTATATGTACAACTCTTTGTTTTAGTAGAGTTTTATGTTTTTAAATATATTAGCAGACTTTTGTCATTTTAATTTAGCTGTAACAACAAATGAATGCTATCCCGAAAAAGATGCAAAATCTTTAGCTTGAATTATTTTCGCTACTTTTTGTCAATGTTTGATTTTTACTGGGTAATTTCTTTTAGCATATTGAATTGGTTGATTTTTTCCAATTTTAAATTGACTGCATTAAATGCAAGAATTGATAAACAAAATTTTGACATCTTTTGTTATGCTTTTTCTACCAGTGATTCAAATTTAATACTTTTAATGATGTTCTTAAATATTTTTAAGATCAGTTTATGAGCTGGTGACTATTGAATTCATATTTATACAACATTGCAGCAATGATTGTTTCAAATTAAAATGGATATAAATTATACCTGTTATTACAAAAAAATGTTATTTTACATTGACTGTAAATGTTTGAAAGTACAGTGTATTTGCTTAATATTTAAAAATATTTTTTACAATTTTACAGACAGCTTTTTTTTACACTAACTTTTATCCATGTGATGTTTTAAGCAAGCTCAAATGTTGTTTACTTGTTAGCTAATAGTTTCATTGTAAAATGTTTCTTGATATTTCATGTCTATTATTGTTATCTGTTAAATGTTGAATTTTATTAGAAACTCATTTTTCGATTCAACCATCTAGTTTGTTTTTCCCTCCCACTTATTGTAGTGGCACAAGACAATAAAAGTATGGTCATTTGTAGTTTTTCATTAATTACTCCATAAAGACATTCCATTTGTTGTACAATGTGAACCTTATTTCTTGTTATGAGAGCCTTTAAGAAAATGGCACATAATGCTCGTAAAATATATTTTTTACGTTTTGGTACATTTATAGCTGTATTTTGAAACTTAAAGCTATTATAATGCTATTGAATGTTTAATTTTAGATTAAAATTATGTTACATGTAGGTTGGTTATAACATTTAACTGTAGTTATAAAATATTAGAGTATATAATATTGATAGTATATCTGTTTTTCGCAATCCAGGATCATATAAGGGATCTTGTTACACCTTTAAATAATCACACACTTAAAAAATATCATCTAGTGCAGTAAATAATTTTTTCTCTATTAAGAGCAATTAAACAAAAAATTTGGCATGTTATCTTTTAGAAAGTAAAAATTGTCATTATTGAGATTGTTAAGAATTTTTTACCTAAATCATTCAATGTCTAAATTAAAATGCTTAAAATGTTTAGTTGTGTTGTATTCTTTAGAAATTAATTTCACAGAAAAAATGAACTATAATTCATAAATGTTTAATGTTGTAAATACACATTTTTTTTACACAATGAAGAGTGAAGATTTAATTAAAGTAATTAAGCACTTAATAAAAGAACCTGATTTTTTTAAGATGATCTCAACATGAGATATACTAATATTGAATAACCTGTTTATTTTAAAACCTACGTAGCTTTTTAAAATAGTTATAAAAAAAAAGGGTCATAAGCCTTGTACATGTATATTGATAATAGGTTTGTCTTAGGCAGGAGAAACCTTAAATGCTCAGCAGACTATCAGAAAAATGTTTTGCCTGATGTAGTTTGAGATCTGTGGAGCTGAAGTTAGGGTAAAAATCTGAAGACCAATTATTTGTTTAGTAAATGAAATTATATTCATGTTAGGTCCTAGTAAATTTATTATAACTAAGTACTGAGATAATTATGCTCCCTTTCTACAAGGATACAAGATTATTAAAATGGTGTATTGCCATGTGCCAAATTTGAACCTTCTCACCTATTACATGTATTTACTTTTTTTGTCAATGAAAAAAGGGGAATAATATGTCAGCCTGCCTTATTTAATATTAAAACAATGCTCGCAACTTAGAGCATATCATTCTGCCTCTCATTGAAAACAGTCAACAGCAATTGTTCTGCAATAAAATCCTGTATATGAGGTAATGTGTATATTTTTTTTATTCATCTAAATCATAAATAATATTTGGTTATTACACTGTAACCTTTTTTTTAAATGCATGTCTTGTATTTTTTTTAAAAATTGGAAGTAAATTAGGTAAGCCTGCAAAATTTACACTTCTGTTAAAGGATAAAATGGTGCAATGATTTTTTTTTCTTTACTATTTTTTCCAATTTTATTTTTCTCACGAAAAAAGCACAGAAAATGGGCATGTTTAGGAGCAACGAAAATTGCAATTCTAGATCAATTAAAAATGGGGAAAGATCGACTGCCATTGGAAACCAGTTCATTCAGACAAACTCATTAAGAGATATTAAGAAATATGAAACCTCAATTATAAAATCATTAATTTCCAAGAAACGAACAGTGAATGGGATTGAGGATCTTACTCAAGGTAAAATTTCTGTAACTGGTTACAGTTAAAGGTTGTATAGGCTTCTGGCAGAATTTTGAGGTAATTAATATAAAAAAAACATTTTCTTTCATTGTCAGCAAACTTGATGCAATTTTAGAAATTTTCGGAACATATTCTGTTTGTTGCAAGACTTATATTGTCTTTTTTTTTTTTGGCGACATTTTTGTAAATCATATCCACTGCACAAAAAACAGTATAAACAGTTACAATCAAATAAGTACAAAAATGTATCTGTGATCTTTTTTTTTTAATAGTTAAATTTTTTACTTTTTTTTCTGAAATGAAACAATACAAATATGCATGAGAAAAAAAATTAAAAAGCTGAATATTTAGCCTATACATATATTTGAAAAAAATCAAGGTTGCCAATATTGTAAGGTTTTTAGAAAACAAATTTTTGTTTAAATCTTTTGTTTGATATTTCTCTTTTTATAGGTTTATTATACATCAAGTATTTGAATAACTTGTTATGATTATTCCAAATATTTATGCATGTAATATAAAAAATCTTTGAAATCATATCTATTGATACTAAATTAAAACTAGAAAAAATCAAATCTAAATTATTATAAGATAGGAAAAAAGTAGTGAAAAAAATTAATATATGATTTAACATAATTTGAAAGTTGTGGCTTACTACTTGTAATGGGTTAAAATAGCAATCAATAAATAATTTTCTAAAAAATTAAATTCCTTCCTAAATAAACATCATCTCTAAAAATTTAAGAGTTTGAAAAACATTTCAAAGAGTGAAATAGTTTTTGTTTTCTAAATTTGAAATCCATGTTTTACATCACTTCTTATAGTATTGTAAACGACAAATAATTTTTTTCTTATCACAAATTATTAAACATATATCAGCCAAAAAATAAATTCACAAAGGAAAAAAATAGGAATTAAAGCTGTCATTATAAATTGGCGGAGCTGCTCATAGCCCAAGATTTAATTAATTGATGTGCAATAGCCTGACTGGGTGGTAAAAATAAGCCATCTGGATGCTGCCCTGCTAGCATCTGCAAAACTTCAGAGCGTGAAAACCATCTTGCCTCTTCTAATTCATCCCTATCTATCTGCAAACATACGAAAAAAAAAATCTCAGCAAATTTGAAACAACTTTTAGAATTATAAGCCTTTCATTTGATTTATGAATGGAAAAGTAAATTTCACAATTACTTACAACAATATTTTCAGTCCTAGCATGGGCTATACAGCCTAGCATTAGCGTAGCTGGAAAAGGCCATGGTTGGCTTGAATGGTAGTCGACTTTTCCAACTTTGATTCCACTTTCTTCTTCAATCTCTCTTCTACATGTATCCTCTATTGATTCCCCTTAAGTAAACAAAAACAATTTGCAATTTGTGTAACTAAAGTGGATTATATCAAAGTAGAATAAAGTTTTGTCACTCAACAATTTTTATAAAATGATTTCTTATTTTTATTAATTCACTTAAAAGCATTTTTGTCAAACCATACTAACACATTATTATTGTATGCATGATTTAAAATGATTGTATAAGGAGGTTTTAAAAAGTAAAGAAATATTATTTAATGTCAGTTGTATTACATTTCCTATTTTTAGTGATAAAATGAATGGAAAGAAACAAGAAATTCTTTTTCTTGAAAACAAATATGCTGTTGCTATGCTATGACAAATAGACAGAGGTAGCCATACAACATATACTAGCAGTTGTTAAATTTGTTGAAATCAACATTATGAACAATATTTAAAAAAACGGCAAAAATCATATAATTAATTATTATAAACACGATGACTTCCCTGTCAAGTGGAAACTCCCAATATACTGTATTTTTATTTTCAAGAATGCGTTTTCAAATAGTGATAAAAAAAAAATTAAAAAACAAGATAACAATGATTAATGGAAATCGCATAATTCGATCCTGGATAATTTCGAATTCCTTATTCTCATGTTAAGTTGAGCCAGCTTAAAACCTCACCTGGTTCCATGAATCCTGCCAAACATGAAAACATTTTAGGTGGAAAACGTTTCTGTCTGCCCAGTAGGCACTGTTTTTTGTTAGGAGATAATACAAGCATAATGAGAGATGGATCCACTCGAGGATAACAAGTATTGTGTACACCTAAAAAGAAAAACAGTAAAAAAATTATTTCTCATACCATTTTCTCAAAAGAAATGGTTGACATTTCAAAGCAACAGCAATAAGTTGATAAGTATATGCAAGCCTAATTGGGTGTAATACATGTATTGTAAATACATTATTTGCATTTCTTGATTGTCTATAATTAGGCCTCATAGCAGAAATATCTTTGCAAGTGAAAGAGTTGTTGATACATGAATAATTATCCTGAAGTGTCATTCATATCTGAGAACCTTTTTTTTTTCTTTTTAAGAAAATAAATACTTATCTAGAGCATGTAGTTAGTTACCTTTATGACTACTACATTCAGAATTTTGACAAATTTGTTTATACCCTCCTTCTGCTACTGTTTGCTTACTGCCGCATGATGGACAAAACCTGAGTTTAGATATAGAATTGTTACCTGAAATTTTAGGTTTAGAAAAACTGAGAAATTCTAAAATTCTGCCATTGTTGAAATTACACAACATATTAACAAATTGAACATCCATAACATGACATTCCAGAAAAAACAACAAACAAAAAAAAGGACAATTTAAATTAATTGAAAATACAGTGTAGCAATAATAGAAAAATAAAAAAAAAATTAACCAGCAGTATTTTTCCTTTAATAACATATGGCACTTAAAAACTATTTACTTGTAACGATCCAACCAGCACAATATAGAATGAGATTCAGCAAAGAGACCTGCATGAGAAGGAACCATTTGCATTGTTGATGGAAAAGGTACAACAAACTGTCCATCAGGATAAATCTATTTTTAAAGAAGAAAAAAAAGGTATTGCATATATTTAATCAGTGTAAATAAATTTCACTTTTTTTTCTTCAAATTACTGATTTTGGGTAATGGCATGTTAAGATGTTCAATTTGTTAAATATACTGTGTAATTTCAACAAGTGTAATTTCAACAACGGCAGAATGATTGAAAGAGTTGTTTTGTTTGTTTTTTTTCATTTTTAAACATTAAAGTATAGTCTATAAATAGTAATTAATTATGTTGACAAATAAATTCAATAACCTTGTTAATAAAAGAGTGGTCTTCTCCTAAATTCATAGCAAACCAAGGACTTGATTCTGGATCCCAAGTTTCTAGTCCCAAAAATATAACTGTTGACTTCTCTCTGATATCAGATGGTATTTGTTGACATGTAAACTCTGCAAACCTGTAAATGACATAAAAAAAATATGATAAAAATGGAGGAAAAAAAACTCAATGATAAATTTGCAATTTACGATTCTCATTTACGTACTATATACATGTACATGCATTCAATTATGACTAAAAAATTCAATTATTATTCAAAAAGACAATTTTTACTCAAAAGAATTTTATCTGCTTTTTTTAATTGTTAAAACTAATTTCAAGTTTTATAAAATTAATACTATAGCAACTTTTGAACATATAATTAACTAAACACAAAGATCAATGAACAATTTAAGCACACATTGTTAATAAGCTCAGTTCATATATTAGAGTCCATCTTCAGACTGTTAGTGTACAAAGTTTGAGCTGTTCAATGACATTGCCAGTTAGAGAGGAAACTATGATGAAAATGGTGAGAATGATAAAACACCAAAAATTTACAAGTACATGTATATAATTATTGCCTTCAGTGATGGCTGAAGAATTTGATAATCACAGATTAATTATTTTATCATGACCATAAGTCAGAGTCAATAGGGTGCAGATTTATTACTATGCAAAAAGATTCAGTGATTTTTTTTTATTAATTATATATTTTTTAAATGATCATTTTCAAAATTAAGTTGGGTTGAAGGGTGAATGTTAATTTATATTTTCTTTCAAGTAAATGTGCTTATAATTTAACTCGACACTTACAGATTTTACCAGCTAATGTTCTTTTAAACTAGATCACTTACCTCAACTTTTTTTTCTTGTCCTCAGATCTGATTAAATATGGCTGAAGATTCGAAAAAATTATATATTTGGCAGATTTATTTATTTTCGCTGCTTCCAGGGCCTTAGCATCTTTACGAACATGAGATGCTCTATACAGTGGGTTGAGTGAGTAAAAATTATGTAGCTGATCATATTCCATCTGCTGTTGATATTGTGACAAAACTGCTGTAGCTTCTTTGTGATTCCAGAACTGAGCTATATCCAAAGCTGTCTGTCCTGAAGCATTCAGACAGTTAACATCACATCTGAGAACAAAAATTAATTAAAAAAAATAATTTTATGGAATTTTCTGCCTTTCATTTAACTTTATATAATAGCATTTACTGATAAAGAATTTATTACATGGTGAACTACTACTGAATAGGGTCACAAACAGATGAAATACAATTCTTAGGTCTGATTAAATCCATTCACTTAATCATTAAAATGATTATGATGATTCTAAAAATATTTACTGATTCTAAAAAAATTTACTGATCCTATTAACATGGTTTAGTAAGACAAGCTTCCCGACACAATGAACCTTTGTTTGAAAACCTATTTAAAATATAATGATTAAATTTTTAAGGGTATTAGAGAAAATGATTTAGGTAAATTAAAACAATTACATGTAGTGAGATTTGCTAACAAAAACTACTGAAAGTCATGATTGATGTTATCTCTTTCATACCACATGTGTACTGCTCACATCATCACTGCCAGTCACACCCAGCAATTGTGCACATTAACCACCCATAAATATACATGTATTTTCAAAAAAAAAAAAAAAAAAAAAAAAAAAAAAAAGCGCACAGTTAACATAATTTCTTAAAAAAAGAGAAAGATTTAAACAATCAAGTTCATGTGAATGAGACATGAGTGTAATAAGTTCTATAATATTAATAGGAGAAAACTTGTTGGTTTTTATAATGATATAAATTAAAACTAGGTTCAGAAATGGCTTAAATTCAAATTCCGAGGTATGACTGGAAATATTTTTTTTTTACAATTAATCCATCAAAGTTGTTTCACAAACAGAAAAAAAAAATTGTTTAGGTTTAACAAACTAAAATGGACAATAAAACTATAATAATATATTTAACTTTTATATTATATTTTTTCACAATATCCTGTATAATCAAATTCACCTAAATAAAAATTCTATAACTAAAAACTTCAACAAACTGAAAAGAAAAAAATTATTACCCTTTTTGAATCAAAGATGAAATAACTGATGAATGTCCATTTCTAGCTGCAAACATAAGAGCGGTCCATCCTCTGTCACTTTTTACGTCAATGTCAACTGCTCCTTTAAGTTCATATTGAAGGAAATTAAATAAATTAGTTGCAGTTTATCTTCTTGTGCTAGCTTCAAAAAAACCTTTTAATTAGAAATAAAAATCTTTCAAGTGTATCAATTTATTTTCGAACAATCTAAGTCCTACTACTGCAAGACAATAGCTTTATTTACCTACTAAATTTATTCATTTTCTTTAATAATAATTTTTGCTAACTTTTAATCCTCCTCTTTTATTATTTTTATTTTATTAAGTTTATAATGTGCTGTTTTATATAAATTGGTTTTGTGATTTGTACTTATTATTAATTAATCAATAAAGAACTGAAAGTTGCGGAAAAGACTGACCAGAAAAGAATATACAATTCAATATCCTTGATATATAATGGATACAGACATCACATATTTAAGAGAGATAAATAAAAGGCTAAATCATATAAGCCCTGCAATTTCTTACCAAAAACGAAAAAAGCAAAAACAAAATGGGCAAACAAATGTATTGATGAAACTTAAGCATCTTACCAATTAACTGTTCTAATATTTCAACATCTCCTCTAGCTGCACAGTCCAGAAAGCGCTGGTTCAGTTCTGAATCGCCTTCATTTTTATTTTCAGGCTCTATTTCTCTACTCATATTTCTAAAAGTAATTAAAAAACAAAAAACTAAGTTATAAAAAGGCAAAAATGACAACGCTGTTTAAATTGCCCAAAATATTCTGTATGTCATATGAACATAAATCTGTAAAGTAATACATTGGTTTTCGTTTACCTTGGCTATTCATGGTTTCTTTTATTCATTAATGATTTTTACAAAAAGTTTTTTTCTGTTTGGTTGATTGCTTTAGATTTTGTTGATATTCCTTTGTGACAACTGACATTACTGTTAATTGTTTTAACAACAAATGGTAAACCTTGAATCCTCATGCACAATGTGGCTTTAAAAGTAATATGATCATCACCTACAGATTTAGCCAAAGAAGTCCATTTTGTCCAGTGTACTTGTGCTTTTTTACTGATAGGAGGTGAATACCACAGTTATATGGGAATGTATACTGAGTATATAGTGATGATGTAATGTGTTTATATATCATTGTCCTGTTTCAATATGTAAATGAGATATGTTCAAATCTCATTGTCCTTGCTAAGTTCTACCCATGCTAATAAGTTAAAGAAGAGACTCCAGATAGTGCTTGCCATAATTCAAACATGATACATACTAATTAATTAAAGGTTCTTTGATTTGATTTGACATTGCTATATCATTTCACTGAGTGCATGGAGCTAGGTCACATCAGGTTGGACGGAGACAGTAGAACTGAGTCACAAGTATAGCAAGTAATTAGGGAAGATATGTAGTGAGTGGTAGTTGAAAATATGGACTAGAAATTAATGCATTCTGTTCTAGGTGTGGCTGCAGGCCAGATTTTCATATAGTAAAAAATATTTTAGAGAGCTGCAATATTGTTAATTAACCAAAATTTAGTGAACAAATGTAATAAAATGATATAATTAACAGGCTGATTGGGAACCGCACAATACTCATGCTGTATGCTGCTCTATGAGCCATATCTGGCCACCCCTCATCTATAATGTTAGTTAATTGTAGGAGATTATTTTAAAATTAAACATTATATTAGATTTTTATGACACTATATTCTCAATGATCATTAAAAATTATGTTGATAGTAATAACAGTTAAATGAGTCCCAGATATTAATATGGAAAATTCTAACTCAGTAATAATACTGAGTAATAGGTACAGCTATTATAGGCTCTCTATCGCTATTTTAATACAAAAAGTTTTGGATAATATAATGCATATATCTAAAAAAAATATGTTACTAGTTTACTACCTCAAACTTAAGTATCCTAATGATAAATGGTTGTAACAAGCTGCACAAAATTCTTTCTTGATGGGAACGTTCTTGCATGGGCTGTTAGTAAACAGTGTATTCTTGGAAAATATTTTGAATACTATGGGTTGAAAGGATGAAATTGATTTTATTTGCACTCGCAAGTACTCAGTCAGAGTTGATCTGATTAAAATATTCTGCATAAACATTAGTGGCTGTAAAAAAAAAAAAAATAGATATAATATGGATAGTTCTAAGTATAATTACATCAATATGCTTCTGAAAATAAAACAGTTTATGAAACTAATATTATGAAAATTTTCAACAACTCAGCATAAAATAATCTTAATTGACTATAAATGTCATATTGTCAAACCTTTATTTACGAGTAAGTTGGTTAAGGAATGTTTGGCAGGATAAGCAAGATTTTTTAAAATAAACTGTGACTGGATTATGACACAGTTCTTATAAAAAAGGAACATGTTTGCTGTTTTTTCCTGCTGAGATTTTAATGATTACTACTGAGCCAATGGTTTTTTCTCTGATATGCTCTGTGTCATTAAACATCAGTAGGAGAATTAATTGCTCAATAAAGTATTATAATTATTATGACTGTATAGTAGCTGTACTTTTATACTAATTTATAGTAACCCTCAAGACAGGCCAAGAAGAAAAAAAGAGAAAGAAAATTGCTTAATTCAAATGAAATGATAGGAAGGTAAGTAAAAGTGTAGAATCATCTTAGGAGTAAGATGTAGCAGTACTAATGATGAAACTTGTCAAGCCCAAGGACAATGCCATAACAGACTTCCAAAATATCTATAAAAAGAAGCCAGAAAGTGAAAGCATGTAACACAGGATTGGATCCATTTCTTTGACACATAAAAAGATTAAGATTATGGTGAGAAAACAAAAACAATTTCAGAAAAGACATCCTTCAAAGTGATTAAATTTGATAACTTTATATTAAACTAAAAATATAAAATTTCATTTCATTTATTATTTCGGACAGGCTACGCTTACGTCAAGACGTAATTCGTATTTTTTTTTTCCGGCTTACGTCAATAGATATTTCTCCACACCCTAACACTGTCCCTAACCCTAACCTTATCCCTAACCCTAACCCTATCCCTAACCCTTTTTGTTTACGCAGTGGCAGCGGTAACATCAAGACGTAATTCGTATTTTTTTTTTCCGGTTTACGTCAATAGATATAATAATAGAAGGCGCTTGACGTAAGCGTAGCCACTTCGTTATTATGTATAAATTATGCCATAAAAATTTGTTAGCTTTTATAAACCTTTCATCCGCATATCCATTGGCATTATTTCTTTTGAGCAAATCAGCTTTGATATATTTAATTTACTGTACTAATAATTTAATACATTTTATTTCAATAAAATGTATAACAAGACTAAACTTATATAGTATAAACTATGATATTGATATAGAATAAAATTTTATAGATCAATGAAATTAAATGTCTTCTTAGCCTTACACTTTAGATAGTAAAATTGCAAGATAAATATTTTTAGAATTTTAATAATAACATTAAATATTAATGATACCTGGTACCATCCTAGACTTGTCACTTGGTAAATATAATAATCTAATTAGTAAACAAAAAATTGAAAAATACATAATTTATCAATCATTCGTCTCTAATTCTACTCTCTAGTCTAGACTCTAGACATCTAGTTACTGTTCTAGATTATGTTCAAGTTGTGACCTTTTTTTAAAGCCTTTTACATTTTATTTCTTAGCTCTATAAATTAAGAAAGATGTATTTTTTAGTTCCAAATACCAAACACAGTTTTGATCAACAACTCATCGGACGATTAACAAAATCTAAATAAAGGCAAAGCCAAAGGTCAGAATTAAGAACTTCAAAAAGAACCTTTAACATAGAACAAATTTTAACGCACTTTAGCTTTATATGCAGGCTAGTGACATTACGAGACTAAGTTGAGGGCAAAAAAAACAACATCGAAGCTGATACGTTTGGTTGTGAATAATTTTACTCGTAAATCTACCGTTAACATGGGTGAAGTTATGACACTAGTAGACTCAAAGATTGCTGGCAAAAAAGTTATGGTATTTTCGAAAGAAGGTTGCCCCTACTGCACTAAAGCTAAAAATACTTTTTCAAAATATCTAGGCAACTTGCTCAAGGAATCAGATTACGAAGTGCTGGAGATTGATGGTTTGTCTAACTGCTCTGCAATACAAGACTATCTTCAAAAGCTGACTGGAGCAAGATCGGTAAATATAAAGCGTTAAACATTTCATTAGAGGTATAATAGATTATGACATTTTTTTAAAAATAGATTGTTTTAAATAAACTTTTAAGTTTATGTTTAGCTGTGATACTGGTACTGCCTATGATGTTTTGCTTAGTCATATTGTCTGGCTGGCTAGTTATCTAGGCTAGTGCTAATATAAGTATTCTTTATAAAAAAAATGGCTTTTAAATGCTGGAACTGTTGAATTAAGTTATCTCCCACTCTCTCTTCTCATTGATTTTCTTTATTGTCATATGCTATTACATTATTATATTATTGTAAAATTTATGATTCTGTGAGTACTGTGACTGCATAGAATAGTTCTGTACAGTATAGTGTATTGAGTATTATCTTGTTTGCTTTCATTCTCTTCTAACTTGAAAAAGACATTGAGTGGGACATAGTATCTTGTCTAATAGATGATATTTTCAATTGTAATAGTAATATGACATATATTAGTCAATTCCTTGAAACTATGAGTTTTTATCTCCTCTATCTTATAAACCAATAAAGGGACAGTTTGTATATTGTCAATCTTTCGTTCCCACTGTAGAAAATTCTGCAGCATCATGGAAGTACTACGGAAGACAGAGGGAATTTTTACAATGACATTAAAATTTTGTGGCTCTCAGCTGAGATTGAAATTGATTCAACAGTGTTGCATTTTAGATCGAAGACCCTCTGTCCCCCCCCCCCCTGGAATATCATTATTCATTGCCATTCTTGGATTCTGCAGCAAAGGGGGACTGGGACTTTATGGACACCTAACATAGGGAATTATTGTTTTAGGATGGCCCATATTCCCATTTTATTGGAGGGCTGTCAAATTTTTATCAGCACCACTGCTAGCTTTGCGGTAGTAATTATTCTTTATTCAAAACTACCTTTACAGTTTTAAACATTTATACCTTCTACTTCTACAGGTTCCGAGAGTTTTCATCAATCAAAAATTTATTGGTGGTGGAGATGATGTTGTTGCAAAAGACAAGAGTGGAGAATTAAAAACTTTACTAAGTGCATGACTACCACCTAGTTCTCAGCTGTGATATTAGTTCTCATTTCATTTTACTTTACAAACATTATGCACCAGTGCATCTAATCAGTAATAAAAAAAAACCCATCATTTATTCCATATTTTAAGTATGTTTATGCAGTATACCTTTAATAAAGACTCTTTATAGACTTTGAGACTACAGCAAAAACAAAAATTATATGCATCATTATAATGGTCTTAAATATATTAAGCACATCGAATCACAGTAGATAAACATTTTTGCACAAGTTTACATTGTGATATTTTTATGAAGTATCAGTAGTTAATGCTAAAAACCTCTTTTTTATTCAAAACTTTACGGTTACTATCTTTACTTGGTGTCTACTTCTCTATTTGACATTTCTTCTTTTATACAATATTTATTCAATAAACATATGTTAAAGAATTATCACCCATCTTTGTATTTTTATGAATTTGAATAGAACTGTATACTTTCAGTTACTTTAGTTTAAATTTAATTAAATTCTTGTACAGGTACATTGAACAAAAAGCTTGTGTCCACATTTTACCTCAGTTAGTGCATGTGGAGAGGAAACCAAAGGGAAATTATTGGGGATGACTTGATGTAATAAAATAAGTTATAAGTTTTGTGATCTGAAAATTTAGAAACTTGAAATACAGTATATGTGCAACATATCTATTGGCAGCTTATAATTCAACATTTATAGATCTAAAAAGATATTCATTAATAGAAATGCACCATTTTGTATTTTGAAAAAAAAAAAATTTTTTTTTCAATGAAGTTCTACTCTGTAAATAACCACTAGACTGATAAAAAAACCTCAATCGATTATTACCCATTAGCTGGTCAAAAGGGCCCGAAAACGTGCAAGTGACGTCCTCAATAGTTTTGCTTAGGGACACTACATGTAAAATTGATCAATGTCCCCAAGCAAAGTCATAGCCAAATCGGATAATTTTCAGGATCCTCGAGCGAACTTTACTCAAGTTATAAGTTATTAATGTGGGCCAGAATTTTCAAAGATTATTAAGGGCCGACGTTTTGCATTGCTGCTTGACAGCATTTTTTCCAAGCCCCCCTCAAATGCACCTTTGCCTGGGACCCTCAAAACGTAAGAAGGGCTATGTCTACCACACAAAGAATGAAGGGAGGAGTAAGATTGGAGGTATAAGAGTGTTGGAGCATCGGTATGTTATATTTAACTTAGTTAAAGTGGCTTAAGCAAAATAGTAACGTTGGTGTAAATAGTGTTCACAAAGTTGGCTCTTCTTAAATAGTTGGTATTTAATTGCTTAATGCACACTGAAATATTACATTTTCTGATGCATTAAAATTAGAAGACCTTCATGGTTGACCATGAATTAGGTGGTATATTAATAGGGTTGCCATATTTTTTCATGGACCAACAGGGACAGTTCTGTTTTTTTAAATTTAGGTTTAGGGATTTCGGGGGGAGGGGGTATGAAAACAGTAATGTCAAAAACACTTAAAATATAGAATAGATAATCTTTGTTATTTTATTCATAATGGTACACAAACATGATATTTTTACAAAACAAAACAGTTTTCTACTTGTACCACTCGTATTTTTCACATGAGTGAACTTTCTCATTAAGTCCTCTTCTCTGTAATTTTTTCATAAAATTCATTGCAGCTAAATCCGAAGTTAGCTTTGAACACCATCAAACCGCAGACTGAATATAAACCGGGACAATTTCAACAACCGGGCGGGACAACCCAGTATATCCGGGACTGTCCCGGCGAAACCAGGACGTATGGCAAGTCTTATATATTAATATTAGAGCAAAAATGTGATGGTGTCCCATCAATAAAAAAAAGAATAATGCTTAATGTCTCGCGATGGAGTTACTGTTAGAATTAGACAAATAAAAAACATGAAATAATCATAAGTCAATAAGAGAAAAATGAAAATGTGACGTATAGTTTAGCGCATTGTGTATCAGTAATACATTTTTCCGACCAAGGGCAAGATGTCCAAGATCAAGCCCGGTTCAAGGCAATGTCTTTTTTTAGTTTCCAAATCTAGCTATGAATGTAAAATTTACTAAAATTAAAAAAAAAAAAGTTGTTAGGGACCGTTCTGCCGTTACATATTATGTATATCGCAAATAATTTTTTTTTAATGTACACTAGCCCTCGCCATTATAACGTTATAAAGCAAAACTAAGGCCTTCCCTCCCCCCGGGTCCGGTGACTTAGGTGATTTGAATACATTATCGGTAATTACAAATATTTATGTCAGTGCAAAAGAGGGCTGATAGCCGTTGCTCTCACATTTATAAAGTTTATTTAAATGCAAGGTCAAAATAAACATTTCCAGAAAGATTTGCTCAGAGTCTGATGTAATTAGGCGTATTTTCCCCACAAAAAAAAAGTGACTTTATAATTGATTTTTAAAATATCTGTTATTTACCAAACCTCTTCACATTTCAGTATGGATTTGGGGGATGTTTTTCGAAGATTTTTCGGTCTGAAAAGTCCGTTTCGTGACTCGCACAGACTTCTTGATGAAGACGATGGCTACTCAGAGAAAGATAATCTGGACTCACACAGACACGGACGTTTTGATGAAGACGACGTTTATGCTGATAAACCTAATGAAGACATAGGGTAAGCACAGTGAAATATATAGGTCAAATTCCACCTTAGACTAGGAATTTAGTCATCAATTTATGTCATCATTAATTATCTATGTATTGAGTATTATTTTATGAAAAAGTATAAGTATACTATTTACTATTAGGTATGTCATGTGTCATGAAAATTTCTTAGTCGTGACTTATGTAATCTGCATGTATTATACATCATTTGAAATAGCACAACAAGAGCGTAACCTTGATATAAAACACTTTAGGATCAGACCATTCTTTTAAAAGTGACAGACGTTTAAGTTGTTAAAATATGTTACAATAGACAGAGTCTCTGTCAGAGAGGAAAAAAGTTGTCAGAATTTTCCACATTTTGAAACATAAACTAATACAGTTTTGTTAATTTTGAACCAAGTTTGTTAAACTTGGTATCATAAGAAAGATAATTGAAAGAGCAGTAAGATGGTATGTAAATAAAAAAATCATACAATAGTGCTTTTTTGGCTATTTTTTTTGCTTAAAAATTGACAAATTGAATGAAAATACTATTTTGAATTAAAATTTCAAGCTAGAAATAAGTTTCTGAAGAAATTTAAATCATGTTGGCTTTAGTCGGACTATTTCTAAGAAATTCTATGTACATCAGAATAAAAGAAAAATTAATATTTTTTAGGTCATCTTTTCAGAAAAATCCAATGCTCAATTAGCAGGCTGATAGCTTTTGAGTCCATAGCTCAATTAGGTTGTTGCCAGCTAAATAAATACACAGCCATTAGTATGTCCAAAATTTAAACATCTGAGTAATAAAAAAATATTAAATTCAGAGATAACTATTGCACAACTTTCAATATAATTTTCTATTTCTTCTACAACTTTATGCATATCCAGACACTTCTCTCTCTAGTTCATAAATTTCTTAATAAATATGCATCACTGATAAGAAGATATAGAATAAATTATGATGTCTCCTTGTAGAATTTACTCCAACCTCTACCATCCACCACTCTTTTTCCCCAGTCAACACTTTCATCACATCTCCACAGACCCCTATTCCAACTGACTATTCCTTGCTAATTCAGGACAATCAGGTTATGCAACTTAAGCTCATCATTGGGTCAAGTCAAGTTTCCAACTTATAATACAGTACTTAACAGGACTATTTTTGGTTGCCACCTGCATACCAAGTTTGATAGCTCCCCCTCTCCAAAAGAACTTAGTATTGCCAAGATGCTAAAGCCCATTAGATCAGTTAGGTGGTGAAAGTCTAGTGGATAGACAGATAAATAAATAGTAGGTTTAATAGTCTGTACAAATCTGCAAGCCAAACGAAAGCTTCTGTGTATGTTTATTGTCTAATCTCATGTGAATATACATTAAACTACATACATGCATCAATGCTAGCCTGACATATTCAAAATATCACCAACAATTGACTGTCCGACTTTAAACCTGATCTCATGGTAACCTGTGCTCTCAGCTTCACTTATTATGTAGCATCTTAGGGGAGGGGAGGGTTGCTGAAGTCTGACAACCAGAAACAGGGAATGCAGTGGAACTAGGTCAGGACTGATGCTTATACCAGCAGGTGTAGATTTAGATATTATGTAATTAAACGGGAAGAGGAAGGAGGGGAGATAGAGACAGTGTTGGTTAGTTTTTGGAGACAAGGTTAGATACAGGGCATACAGAAAGAGGGGGTAATGGAGTTTTGTTAAGTTTGAGGAAGGTAGTAGATTAGGAACAAACAAGGAGTTAGTGTGTGTTATTTTCCAGGAATAGATACATGTATTCTGTTGATCTATAGTGTTGATTTAACTTTAGTTAAGTGCTTGTAGTAAATAAAGTGATAGTGGATATTCCTATTTAAATCAAATTGACTTTTATGTTTTATCGGAAGTATTTGTGAGGGATAGATTAAATAATAAATCAATCACCATCCTTGACACAAAGCAAACTGGGAAGGGGTGTTTTACATAATAAGTGAAGAGTGAATGACCCTGGCTGACATACTCATGTGTATAATGTCACTTTATTTATGTTGACTATTATTATCTTTTATTAGGATTAGTATATTTTTTGGCAACCAGAATGGCGTTGAGGATATGTTTGCACACTTTCATGGTGATATGCAAAAACAGGTGGAGGCTCTTCAGAAACAGATGGAAGAAATGATGAAAGGATTTGGTTTCATAGATTTTTCATCAGGTTTATTCCTTTTTTTAATAATTATTTTGTTAGTCAAAATTTTAGCACATATAAACAAATCTTAAATACTTTTTTTAATAAAGTGTTTATGTATTTCTTTAATCCCTTATTTAAATAATAATAGTATTTAACCTTTGATTAGCATTTAATAAAATTATTTTTATGGACATTCTCTGAATACAATTGAATATTTCTACTAGATAGGAGAAAATGGAATGGGTCTGATCAATATCCTTAAGTCCACCAAACTTTCAAAACAAAGTACTTAACAATGTTTAGGGAAAGCAAAGGTAGTTCAGCATTTTACCAATGGAATGCAGGGGCTAAAGAAACAGGTGTATTCTATATCATCTTGCCCCAGTGGGTCATTATATACTTTATAAGGGGATTCTTTCTGAGAAAACCAAAATGTTACCTCTTATGATGTCGGTACTAATGACATTTTATTTGTCAGTGTTTCAGACCCCAAAAATCAAAGCACCCATGGATCCAAGAACAGATGAGAAAGTTGATGGTAGTGTGACAATATGGCCTGGTTCTGTTTCACCATTTTTCCACAGTGGACTTGACAGAGAAAGGAAAAGTCCAAGAGATTATATGTTAAAAGCAGATGGCAATAACAATGACAGAAATGTGTCACCAAGACAAAAATCTCCTGTAATGCTTAATTTTTTTTCCTCAATAAAATTTTATCTTTTATTTTTTCTTTTATTCTATTCTGATTCTGAGTAAGCTGTTGCATTAAACTAGCAGTAAAATATATAAAAAAATTTATTGTAAAATTAATTTTCAGCAGTATAATCAGTAGGTTGTGCCAGAAAGCGCTTTTTAGTTATTAGATTTCTTAGTATTTTTTATTTCAGCTGGTTTGGTAATTGTATGTGCAAAATATTTTTGAATAATCACAACTAAAGACATAATTGGCCATTTATAAACTGTAAGAAATAGCTGATTTGATATTTTCAGAAAATCCTGATGAATATAATTATATTATGTTATTAGACAATGTCCTTTTATTAAATTTTCTGATTACTTTTTCCCTATATGAAAGATCCTTTTAGTTCCTCCTGATGATTTGCCCAATACAAAAGATTCAGGTAATACGCAGTACATTTTATTCTTTTTTATAATTAAATGCTATATAATTGTCCTCTATATTTTTTTGTCAGTGCGTTTGCATACACACTTAAGTTATTTTATATCAACTCTTTAAAAACTACAATATTGTTTAGGATTTGAAAATAGCACCTTTTTACTAATGATGCTTGATTATATATATATATTTTTACCTGTTATAAATTATATTATTTTATTCTCTTAGACCTTGATGGTAAAATAAGTGAAGACAGACTTTTAGATATCATTGAGAAACCTAACTTGGAAGAACAGTATGATTCTAAACACACATTTCAAAAACCAACTTTCTTTTCATCTTCAAAATCTTACAGCTTCTCTACATTTAGAGGTCCAGATGGGGTAAGATAATATTTGTGTAGTTTTTTTTTTTTTATACAGGTTTATTTTTTTGTGTGCAAAAGATTGTTAAAACTATGTATAGGTATGTATTTTTTTTTTAACTCTTGTGACTGTCATGTTCCTCTGATATCATAAACACTCATGGACGGTCTAATGGGAAACTAGACACTGCAACTAATTAAGCCTGCATATATTATTGTTTCAAGCATATTGTTTTGTTTGTTTTTTTTTTACTTTTTTCCCCTGATTTCCTATTTTAAGTACAAACCTGACTCTTTCATTTAATGCTCTTTTATTGTCCATTTTTCGGAACAAATCCCTGTTAAAGGGCTATGCCTGTACTGAGATAAATTTACAATCCTCTCCTGGTAGATACTTAGTGATGTATAGGTGCCACTTTAGCAATATTCAGGGCTTTTTTTATTAAATTTCTCTCATAAGAATAGAGCTTTATGAGCTATAATTTTTCTTTTATATTATCAGAGAATTGAAGAAAAGAAAGTTGTTCGAGATTCAAATGGCAGAGAAGAAAGTACAGTTACTAAGATTTTGGGAGATAAAACCTACAGTGTGACTGAAGTGATTCATCCTGATGGTAAACAAGAAAAAAGGGAAACATACAATAATGTTGATGAAAGTGAGTACAAGTCTCAAGCTTGTCGTTAAATCTGTGTGTGTGTAAACTGTATTACCATCATGAATATTCAGGCATTTTCTCTTTCTTTACAAATTTTTGTATCTTAAAAACTGGTGTGTTTTATGCAAGTCAATAAATACTCTGTCAAAAAATGTATCCCTACTTTTAATTTGCAAAAAATTATGATGAGTGGCTTATAACGTTACATGGGAGTGTTTATTGCATGGGGAAATGTTACTATATATTAACAAAATTGAAGTAAAAAAGTAGCTTTAATCTGGACATATTAAATTTCAATTTGTATTCTAACAATGTAGAAGCTTTTGTGTCTTGAATGGACTCGAATATCTGTCTGTTATGAGCTCTCTGTATTTTCTGTTGCTCAGTACTTAAAAAGACGTTAGGAAAAATATTTTTGGCTGCTGGATTGAACAAAAAAAAAGTGAAACTCTTGATTAATTTAGACTTAGAACTAAAAATATAATCTAAATAGGGCTTTGTTTTGCTACACATTTCTTCAATTTTTTCAGATAAAATTGCAATAAAGTTGAAAGACAATTTTAAGAATTAAAGAAAAAAAATTTTTTGTACATATTCATAATAAAATCTTCACATTGGTTTGACAGAATTAGTAAGCAAAGATTTTTATTTCACACTTTTAAGGCCATCCATCTTCAAGATTTTTTAAAATGATAACACCACTAAGCTCTAAATAACTGGAATCCTCAAAGGACAAAAACACAGTGATAAATATGTGATGCCATATTGATTGAGACTTCCACCAGTCTGAAAATCAGGCATCTTAATAGACCTACCTCAGTGATTTACAGTAGTAAAATGTATAATTTTTAAAACTGTAATTATACTTACTCCAGAAGTAGGTCATGTAATCTATAATTAAAGTATTAAACTTGTTTCTTATTTGATTTTTATCTTTGTTCAGTATTGTGTTTAAGAATATCATTTTGTAAGCATCAGACAATGATAAAAAAATAATAATTTATCATAACTATTAGTTAAAAGGAATTCCTCGTATTTTTGTTTATTACAAGCAAAAAATTATCATTTGCAGCTTTTTATGATGGATAAAATATATAAATTATAAATGAATATTAATTAATGCAAGAAATTTTTTTGACCTTTTCAGAAGATCTTAGCCACTTTCTGAATATGTGGAAGACGCAGGCACCAATGGATAGAAGTTTGATGCCATCAGCATCTACAGAACTTGGTTCTAATGATTCAGATTTGTTTTTTAAATTCTTTGGCAGAAAATTTTGATAAATAAAGTTTTAAGCTGTTGCAGAATGACTTTTTACCTTTCTTTTTTTTATATGCTGATCCATTTTATCAAGGGTTTTGGTTGAATAAATTGTAAATTTATCTTTCATTAACTTTTCAAAAATAAATTTTGTTTTAAAGCTTTGTAATGATGTCCATATCCTATAAGAATAAAAAAAACAATTTACCTTTTAATAAAACGTTTTAAAGGAAACTAATAATAATTTAACAATAGATAGTATAAGTACATTTGCAAACTTCTGTATAAAAGCATTTAAGAAATAAGAAACAAAAATATCTTTCAATAATTTCAAAAATGTTCAGGATGTCATCTGTACATGAAATATTACTTGTAAACTTTTCCGGAAAAAATTTAATTAGCAAAGATCAGCTAATTGTTATTGTCATCTTTGTATATACCTGTACATTTTTATTTTATTTATTCTGAAAATTCTGAAGTTAAATAAAAAATTTTAATGCAAACATATTAACTATCTTTTTTTGAATTTTATTAGCAGTTTTTAATTTATTTCATCTTTACTTACAACAAAATACACTTCTTCAATCATAATTGTAGGAGGTCTTTTATGAGTGGAAATATTGATTACATTTTAAAAATCTAATTTTGTGTAGGTATACAGTCACATTTTTAAAGAGAACAAATAGATTTATTTTTTTTTAAATGTTCCATTAAGGTTTTGAAGAAAAAACAATTCTCACCAGTTAGCTATAATGTAGGAAGTTTATTTTATTTAGAAAATATATCAGAATAAAATCTGAGCACAATGTACGACAAAACACATTGACAAAACATACATTTGGTTGAACAGTTTTATATGTGTACATAGTAATAAAAATGATATTGTCTCCAACATGTAGTGAATTAAAAACAGCACTTGTTTTGTTTTAATTGTAATTCACTCTGGACACATGAATATGTTTCAACAATTAAAAAAAAAATGTACAGATCTTTTATCAATTCTAACTCAATTGAAACTAAAAAAAAAATGTACAGATCCTTTATCAATTCTAACTCAATTGAAACTAAAAAAAAAATATTAATCAGATGCATTTTGTTTGATTTGATGGTAGAAAAAAAAATCTGCACTGATAATATGAGTCCAAAATAGTGTAGGGATAATTCAGTGTTGATCACTGTTCTAACAATTGACAAAACTCATTTTACAGAGAAAAAGAAATTCACTTGAATTGAACAAAGTAAGCATTTTTTATGGTCTGCAAAAATGTCTTAGAGAAATTGTAATTAAAAAAAATATGTAAAAATAATATATCTAGCTTTGTTGACATAGGTCAGTGAGGCTAAAAAACCTGAGGGGGGGGGGTCCTCCTGCAAAATGTTTAAATTGGCGAGGAGAGGGGGGGACCTTCCTAAAACAATTCTGTGAGGGGCTTTTTAAGTCATATAGCCTAGCTTCCTTCAACAGTGATTGTTAAGTCAGACTATTCTTTTACAGACACACAAATATTACTAGGCCTTTTTATTTTCCCTTGCGCTTTTTTTTTAATTAAAAAGAAACGGTAATTCTGCTCTTTGTTATGCCGTTACCTATTCATTCATTCAGTATAAAAGTTGAAAATCTCAACATTATTATAATAGTAGAAACCAGGTACTTTTAGGAAATATAGCCTACTTTATCATAACGCCCATCCGCCGTTACTCACGCCTGGTACCTATTACAAGCTGGATAGACTGGGAGGATCGAACTAAGGACCTTCATGTCGACATTCATGCGCTCTACATTACTCGACACCCCTGACGTCATATAAATCATTCAACAACTTGATAAGTATGAGATGAATGTACACGAAAGAGTATTATCTGTACAAGTTGACATTATTATAATAGTAGAAACCAGGTACTTTTAGGAAATATAGCCTACTTTATCATAACGCCCATCCGCCGTTACTCACGCCTGGTACCTATTACAAGCTGGATAGACTGGGAGGATCGAACTAAGGACCTTCATGTCGACATTCATGCGCTCTACATTACTCGACACCCCTGACGTCATATAAATCATTCAACAACTTGATAAGTATGAGATGAATGTACACGAAAGAGTATTATCTGTACAAGTTGACGAGGGTTATAATATGGGGGAATAGTTTTTTTTATTTTTTTTGTAGAAATCGTTAATAGTCATGATTGTGATTATACATATATATATATGTGTGTGTGTGTGTGTGTTTGTTTGTGAATGTCTGTAAAAGATAAATGTTGACTTTTGGTAGGGAAAATGACATTCCTCCCAACCCCACCAAAAAATTAAAAAATCAACAGTTTTAATGGCACAAATAATTTTTTACAATGTACAAAACACATCCGGATTTTTTTTTTTAATTCCTCTACGTGTATTTCACCAACTTTGGCATCTCAGGTTTGGTCATGGGCATGATGATCAGAGTCACAATTGATGCAGTGAGTGTTAGAAGAAGAAAAATATAAAAGAGGAACTTGTCTAACACCTGAGCGGCTTCCTCCCACTGAAGCTTGATCTCTTCGTTGACATCCTTCTCCTGCTCCTTCAGGAGAACCTTCTTCAGCAACATTAAGATAGTCTCTATGTCGTCATCTTTAGACTGACCCAGTTTACGTTTGTCGTTGGCCTGGGACGTCATCCTCGCATTGAGGTTCCTGTGAATTGAGTCCGCGCTGCTCGGACTTTCCCCGAGCTCGAACTCCAGCAGACCGCAACCGGAATCGCTGGATACGTGATTGCCGTTGCTGACGCGATAAATGGTTCTGGATGACCTGACGGTTGTAGTGGACGGTGGCCGGACAGTACCGGACAGAGTTTTGATAAAATTCAGCTTCCTGCACATGATTTTAGACAAGACGATGGTCAGAACCCGGAGAAATTTAGGGACGGGTGTCTCGTATCGACCGCCATGACTTATGTTTGAAATGAGGACTGCAAGCATGACGGACACAGACGTGATCCCCATAACTGTGGTCAAGTACATTCCTGTTAATGGACATTAAACATAATGGTTTACTAAAAACTGCAATATTATACACTTTAACATGTAAAAACAATGTAGATATTAATACCATAAAGACATTTAAATTCATTATACAAAACACAATGTCTACACCAGAAGTGATCATAAAAACATTATATATTCAACTCTTATGAAATAAATTTGCCTTTCATTAAAGAAAAATGAGTTGTAGAAAGTTCTAAATAATTATTTATTTCGTAAAGAAATGCGCAAAACTGATTTAAAAAAAAGAAAAAAAAATCATATTCTCCAGTTTCTAATTTTCAAAACTCAGGAGATAAGCTTGAAATAGAAAATATTATTTGTAGGACTTATATTACTTCACATACAATATGCTCATATTTTTAATGCCAAGATTAATGAACAACTTTGTTATAGATCTACTTACCAATAAGAGGTACAAAGTTTGACGTTGCTGGCATATTCTCCGCTATCAGTAACATGAACACAGAGAAAGCCAGAAGTACAGTCAGACCTAATGTGACCTTCTCCCCTGAGTCCGGGCTCATCCAAAACACGAGCAGGGTCAGCGAGGACAGCATGACGCAAGGGATGATGACGTTGTGGGTGTAGTACAGTGTCCGGCGACGCAGGTGAATGGTGAAGGTCACGTCTGGGAATGGTTCCGGGCAGCAGGGGTAGTAGACGACGTTCCGTTTGGCGGTCACACTGATGAGATGCCACTCGCCTAGATAATTTATAAAACGCAGTGGCTACGGTACCATCAAGCGGGACTCCGTATTTTTTTTTCCGGGTACCAGCAATAGATATTGCTCCACACCCTATCCCTGTCCCTAACCTATCCCTAACCCTATTCCTAACCCTAATATAATTGCTGGTACCCGAAAAAAAAATACGGGCACCAGCCATATTCCTAACCCTAATATAATGGTGCTTGGTGGTACCGTGGCCACTGCGTTTATAAAATGTGTAATGTAAAGGAAAAAAAAACATGAGGAATAAAGAAAAGAAAGATGGGGGGGGGGTACCAATTTATTACCCATTGTTATAATATTAAAAAAAATAAAGAACTATAGTCATACAGAGTCCCTGTAACTATGAGATGCTTATCTTCTTTCATCCCCAACAAAGCCGAGAGTGCTATGGCTATTTTTGGAGGCACCTTGGAAGACATGGGCTGGCGACTTATGGGGGCACCATGGCTGGCGACTTATGGAGGCACCATGGCTGGCGACTTATGGGGGCACCATGGCTGGCGACTTATGGAGGCACCATGGCTGGCGACTTATGGAGGCACCATGGCTGGCGACTAGGCTCACTGGGATTTTAAACTGCCACCTCGCACCCATTATTTCATCTAAATGTTACATCACACTCAAGTAAATGTTACATCACACTCAAGTAAATGATTGAAACAAAACACAAACAACCTATGTAGTAGGCCTATTAAACAAGGACTTGTAACAAATACAAGGTCCATAGTACTGCTAATACAAAAATTGTCATTTAAATATAGATTAAAAGTTAAAACATAATACAAATTACACTTACCATTACTAACATAATTACTCAAGTCCACAGGGACTGATCTGTTATCAACATCAACCTTCAAAAGTTAAAAAAAAAACTAATTTAAAAAAATAGATTTTTTAAAATTGTTCATTGTAAAAAAAATAAAATCAAACGTGTTTCAAGAGAGACCACTGTTTTTTTTTTTAAATATGCACTAGGTGAAATATGGCCCGCAGCAGAGGTTTTTTTTTTGTTGTTGAGAGTAACACTAAACATGTTCTGTTCTTTAACATGCACCCAGACACTAAAATATTTCACGTGTAATAAAACTAATAATGAATGAAACTATTGTCATCAGTTTTTTTTTACAATGATCAGGGGAAGGGGGGTGAGGGAGATGCGGAGGATGCTATTTTGTGAAATGACTAAATTAACCGAAAAAAAAAAAACCAAAACACATTCATGCTTTAAGTTGAATTAAAAATGCGATATTCACATCTAATTTAAATATTACATTTTATATTAAAAGTGTGGGCTTGGTCCTGTAGGGCTTTTACCTTAGGAGCTTTTGTCCTCTGGCGCTTTTGCCAGTATGCCACTTTAATATTTGTTGATATTATATTTGTGAGTGTGCCAGGAAGACTTTCTCGTGTGTTGTGATGGCCTGCATTAATGTCTGATATGGTCAAACGTCTAAAAATAGATACTGGTTTTTTTCCCTCCCACCTTGTCATTAAGCCATTAATACAAACTTAAAGTTTTAGTAAAATAGTTGAAATTGTCATAGTCACGAACTGAGTGGTAGAGCCCGGTGTGTGTGTGTGTGGGTGGGGCGGGGGGGGCGATCATATGCGGGGCGCACGCCGTAATTCTAGGCTTTTCATTGCCATTTCAAAGGGCACGCCATTAGAGGCTACAATGGGTGCATTCATCGACTATAAAATGAAACCATTTTACAAAATATGGGTGATTACGTCATGAGATCGATGACAGAGACTTCCATGTTGTTTATATAGTAAAAAAAAAAACTATAAAAAGCCGAATCTTAGTTATTTTAAATAAATAATTATGCATGGAATAAAAGAATCAACAAAGACTCTTTGTTTAGTTGTAATGGTTCTCAATGAACTAAAATTCCTGTAATTTTAGTACTTTTACCAACTTAATCATGAATCCTGATAAATTGATTATTGGTGATGCTTTTTTATCACGTAATAAAACAGACGGTGGTTATCATTGATCGGATGGTACAAATCGAGAAAATAAAATAAGATGAAACAAAACATGTAGTTAACTTTGTTATTCTGAAAGTAACTAAAACATTTTAAGTTAATTTTTTTATAGTTTTTATGTAAAGCACACTTTTAACTAAAAAAAAGTTAGTGGGTAACTTTTAAGTTAACTTTTGCCCATCATTGATAACATGGCTATAAAGCTTTTTACAGAAAGTATATAACTGCAAAGTAAACAAAAATAAAAGTATCGTCCAATTTGTTACACAGTATTCTAGACAAATTCAACACATTAGGCTTTATTAAACAACATAGATACATTTTCAAAGGCTCACCACAATCTGAGGATGGTCTAATTAAGTTAACGAAAATACTTTCATCAGTTAACATTCTATTTACACACACACACACACACACGCACGCACGCACGCACACACACACACACAGGTAATGCATTCTGATCTAGACTCAGTTATGGTGTAAATTTACTATAGAATATTGCTCTACTTTTAATGCATAATAACTAAGGTGAGATTTTTCTAGCTCGTATTTAAACTACCGGTAAATCTTTTGGTCGTCAAGTCATTCAAACTGAAGCCTTTCATTGAAATTACGTGCCAAGCAACTTCATGCACTTTGGAGGATTTTTCTGGAAATTTATCTCATTTAGCGTAAAAAGACATTGTGATACTAATGAAATCGTTGATAGTGTTGTTTTAGTCCCAGGTCCTATTTTAGTTTCAGTTTTTATTTTGTTTTTTCTGTAATAATTTTAGTTTTAGTCTAGTTTTAGTTTTAGGCCCAATTTTAGTTTTCGTTTTAGTTTTCGTCGACTAAAACACCAGAGTTTTAGTTTTCGTCTTATTCATTTTAGTTTCACTTTTAGTTTTAGTCTTGTAAACACCAATTACAAATAACATCATTGTTCATGACCAATTGTTGAAACAGATTGAAGCATAATAATAGTAGTCACAGAGATGACAGCTCAGTGTACTGAAACTGAGTCATTTCACTTCATTGTCACATTATAAGTCACACTATCACATTGTGTTATGTGCCAATACCATGACTAAATTTTTGACTATGTTGTAGACTAGCAGACTTGCAGTGCATGTACAAAAAAAACAACTAAAAACGTAATAACAATAAGAAACCGAAAACGTAAGTCAAAATTAAAACAAACGTGTTTATTCTAAGACCTAGAACTCTGAAATAACTAAACTAAGTAACAACAGTTTACTTGAAGAGTGAAGTAATTCTATTATTTTGATGACATATTCAGGGTTGTTAGTATCGAAGTATCGGTATCGGCCAATACAGAATCGGCGATACTTTTTTTATTATTGGTTGCTGTATTGCCGATCCTTTTTATATCAAGTATTGATTTGTGTATCGCCGATACAATTTAAACAAAAAAATTTCGATACTCTATACCGATACTTTACTAGTGCCACTATTTGCAAAAAACAATAGCGATTTTAATACATTGTCATCTACATAAATTCAATCCCTACTAGCAGCCATCAACTCTACCAATATTAACGACAGCCACCTCCCCATCAATACACCACGGTCGGCGAGTTGAAGGAAAAATTTAGCTTTAATCTTCTTTTGAAGACTCTTTGCGCGCCGAGGTCTATAAATGTTATTCTTAGATTCTTTCATTCATTTACTTTCTTTCTGTCAACTATTTGTTCAATGTTTTAATGAACGACAGAAAAGAAAACTTATTTTTTTTATCCATCTGTCAGTTATACACACACACAACACACACCCACACACACACACACACACACACACACATATATATATATATATATATATAAATGTATATACTGTAAGTGTTTATAGGTTATATAGTGATAAATTATATACCTTGGTGTATTCTTGTGTGTATGTTTGTTAATTGAGTTGTTAATTCATTTGTGCTTATTTATATTTATAAATTGTTTTTATTTATTAATTCATTTTTTTAGTATTTACTACATTTCATTAAAAATAATTATTGAATGGTATTAAATTCTAAAACTGTATGTTTTAATTAATATTGAAAACTTTGTAATAAAACAATATCATATAATTAACACATATTATAGTATTAAATAATATGCCGAGTTCAACAAACAATACAATTTGGGTGGTTAAAAACAATTAATTGAATAGAAATACATGAACATCAACAAATTTTAAAAAAATACAGTGGATTCCGCTTTATTGGGACACCGCTTATGTGGGACATATCTCAAAGAAACCAAACCAAGAAGCCAATAGTAAATTTGTATGTTTAACTGGGACAGCCGCTTAATTGGGACAAAAAGCCTCGGTCCCGATGTGTCCCAATTAAGCAGAATCGACTGTATCTTGTAAAACGACACTCTTTGATCTAACCGCATGGCAATTTCAAACTTTCAAAGCAAAATTTATATCGTCGGCTGTCATTTTTCTTTTTTTTTTTATCTTTTGTTGTTCTTTCTTTCATGTGTCAACATTATACCGGAAAAGACGATAAATGGGGATTTTAGTTTTTATTTTGTTGGGGAGTTTTAGTTTCAGTTTTTATTCTGTCTTTTGTCTACGAGATTTAGTTTTCGTCTAGTTTTAGTCTTGCTGATAATTTTAGTTTTAGTTTTAGTTATCGTTGACGAAAAGTCAACATTTTCGTTAACGAAGGTTTTAGTTTTAGTTTTCGTCGACGAAAACAACACTAATCGTTGATTCAAATTATAATGAACCACACGATACATAACTAAATTACTAAAGGAGCCTAACTCCGTCTATTAAAGCGAGTTATAGCCCCTGGTTTGTCTTGTTACATAGAACATTTGCACCGCTGGCTTTTATTAGCTCCAGAAACTCTAAGGGAGAAAAAAGAAAGCCAATTCAGTTATCTCCCTTGATTAACCCGTGAAACCAGAATTCGAGCTCATCCCTACCCCCAATCCCCCATGAACAACTTTATAACACTCATGTGCAAATTAAATTTACTCAACACTTTGGATCCCATTATATAATGTATTGGTCAGGCTCTTCTTGGCACGATGCACAGTTTTTTTTTCATCTGCAATATTGCCATTGAAGCTTAAGATTTTTACTACCAGAAGCTAGAAAAGGTCTGTTAACCTCTTCCCTCATGGGCCGCATGGATCACAGTTTGTTGTCACGGTGGCCCCACACTACAGGTGATTGAAGTCATTTACTTAGAAATCTACATTAGCTTAGAAATAGTTATGTAGCGTTCAGTAATATATTTGTAATGGAATGAAAAAAAAAACTACTAAGACATTTTAAGCGGCAACGTAAAATCGTCTGCAACAGAAACAAATAAAATATCGAAACGAATTACAACATTTATTGGCATTATGTCTCAATGTTTTATCGTCTGACTTGGTCTGGCATTATGTCTCAATCTCCATCGTCTGACTTAAAAAAACGCATTTAGGGAAGAAAATAACTGGACATTAGATAAAATATACCATGCATGAAATTAGTCTTTGAAAAGCCAGATCATTATAACACTAATGTCCTTTTTAAAATGTACATCATTTGGATTTTGCTAATGTTTTAAGAGTGGGTAAAATTTAATTCACATAAAAAGTTGTTTTTTTTACAATGTCTATGAAAAAATATCATGCGGATAATAGAATCTGGGGTAGGTTAATAATTCGTCACATAAATTTTCAACACTTCATTACGTATTTTAGTAATGTACTAATTTATGAAGCTCATCTTGTTACCTATTTAAATACTTGGGAAAAATACCCACAAATAAGCGCTGGTTTTCTGCCGCCAAACAGACTTAGAACACGTGTTGTGTTACAGTTAAAGACTATGAACTTATTTAAAATCAATCATAAAATTTAGATGTAGAGATTATCTTACCCGATATCAACCATAAAGTTTTAAGATTGATTTTTTACCTGAAACCCATCATAAGCCCAAGATCCCAATTTCATACTGCAGATTTGATCATCAAATGGGAAGTAGGTTATATCCACTTGACATGTACTTTGAAACTTGACTATAGGAGGCCAGAACACTTCACCATTGGAGTGGACCATGGCAAGGGACTGCATGTAGCCGTCTGTATAGTCTTCAACACTGGGCACGAAAAAGTGACCATCATTAATATCTACACTCCAATAAACATAGCATAATGGATGACAGCCTGTATAGTATTCAACGATGGACACTACAATAAATATAACAGAATGAATGACACATTTTGAGCCTTTAATGAACATATCGCAAACCGTCATTAGGGGCCGTCCATAAAGTACGTCACGCTAAAAGGGGCGGGGGAGGGGGTATAAGAAAGTGTGACAGTTTGTGACAGGGGGGAGGGGGGGGGTCAGGCCAAGTGTGACG
>JAGDYQ010000013.1:0-27488 GCA_021962125.1 Bulinus truncatus | reverse complement strand
AGTTACTTTTGGTGTGCACTGGGCTAAGTTACGTTTGGTGTGCACTGGGCTAAGTTACTTTTGGGGTGCACTGGGCTAAGTTACGTTTGGTGTGCACTGGGCTAAGTTACTTTTGGGATGCACTGGGCTAAGTTACTTTTGGTGTGTACTGGGCTAAGTTACTTTTGGGGTGCAGTGGACTAAGTTACTTTTGGGATGCACTGGGCTAATACGTTTGGTGTGCACTGGGCTATGTTGCTTTTGGTGTGTACTGGGCTAAGTTACTTTTGGGGTGCAGTGGACTAAGTTACTTTTGGGGTGCACTGGGCTAAGTTACGTTTGGTGTGCACTGGGCTAAGTTACTTTTGGTGTGCACTGGGCTAAGTTACTTTTGGGGTGCAGTGGACTAAGTTACTTTTGGGGTGCACTGGGCTAAGTTACTTTTGGTGTGCACTGGGCTAAGTTACGTTTGGTGTGCACTGGGCTAAGTTACTTTTGGTGTGCACTGGGCTAAGTTACGTTTGGTGTGCACTGGGCTAGTTACTTTTGGTGTGTACTGGGCTAAGTTACTTTTGGTGTGCACTGGGCTAAGTTACTTTTGGGGTGCAGTGGACTAAGTTACTTTGGGGTGCACTGGGCTAAGTTGCTTTTGGTGTGCACTGGGCTAAGTTGCTTTTGGTGTGCACTGGCTAAGTTGCTTTTGGTGTGTACTGGGCTAAGTTACGTTTGGTGTGCACTGGGCTAAGTTACTTTTGGTGTGCACTGGGCTAAGTTACTTTTGGTGTGTACTGGGCTAAGTTACGTTTGGTGTGCACTGGCCTAAGTTACTTTGGGGTGCACTGGGCTAAGTTACTTTTGGTGTGCACTGGGCTAAGTTACGTTTGGTGTGCACTGGGCTAAGTTGCTTTTGGTGTGCACTGGGCTAAGTTACTTTTGGTGTGTACTGGGCTAAGTTACGTTTGGTGTGCACTGGGCTAAGTTACTTTTGGTGTGCACTGGGCTAAGTTACTTTTGGTGTGCACTGGGCTAAGTTACGTTTGGTGTGCACTGGGCTAAGTTACTTTTGGGATGCACTGGGCTAAGTTACTTTTGGTGTGTACTGGGCTAAGTTACTTTTGGGGTGCAGTGGACTAAGTTACTTTTGGGATGCACTGGGCTAATACGTTTGGTGTGCACTGGGCTATGTTGCTTTTGGTGTGTACTGGGCTAAGTTACTTTTGGGGTGCACTGGACTAAGTTACTTTTGGGGTGCACTGGGCTAAGTTACGTTTGGTGTGCACTGGGCTAAGTTACTTTTGGGGTGCACTGGGCTAAGTTACTTTTGGTGTGCACTGGGCTAAGTTACTTTTGGTGTGCACTGGGCTAAGTTACTTTTGGTGTGCACTGGGCTAAGTTACGTTTGGTGTGCACTGGGCTAAGTTACTTTTGGTGTGCACTGGGCTAAGTTACTTTTGGGGTGCAGTGGACTAAGTTACTTTTGGGGTGCACTGGGCTAAGTTACTTTTGGTGTGCAGTGGACTAAGTTACTTTTGGGGTGCACTGGGCTAAGTTACTTTTGGTGTGCACTGGGCTAAGTTACGTTTGGTGTGCACTGGGCTAAGTTACTTTTGGTGTGTACTGGGCTAAGTTACGTTTGGTGTGCACTGGGCTAAGTTACTTTTGGGGTGCAGTGGACTAAGTTAATTTGGGGTGCACTGGGCTAAGTTGCTTTTGGTGTGCACTGGGCTAAGTTGCTTTTGGTGTGCACTGGCTAAGTTGCATTTGGTTTGTACTGGGCTAAGTTACGTTTGGTGTGCACTGGGCTAAGTTGCTTTTGGTGTGCACTGGGCTAAGTTACTTTTGGTGTGTACTGGGCTAAGTTACTTTTGGTGTGCACTGGGCTAAGTTACTTTTGGTGTGTACTGGGCTAAGTTACGTTTGGTGTGCACTGGGCTAAGTTACTTTTGGGATGCACTGGGCTAAGTTACTTTTGGTGTGCACTGGGCTAAGTTACTTTTGGGGTGCAGTGGACTAAGTTACTTTTGGGATGCACTGGGCTAATACGTTTGGTGTGCACTGGGCTATGTTGCTTTTGGTGTGTACTGGGCTAAGTTACTTTTGGGGTGCAGTGGACTAAGTTACTTTTGGGGTGCACTGGGCTAAGTTACGTTTGGTGTGCACTGGGCTAAGTTACTTTTGGGGTGCACTGGGCTAAGTTACGTTTGGTGTGCACTGGGCTAAGTTACTTTTGGGATGCACTGGGCTAAGTTACTTTTGGTGTGTACTGGGCTAAGTTACTTTTGGGGTGCAGTGGACTAAGTTACTTTTGGGATGCACTGGGCTAATACGTTTGGTGTGCACTGGGCTATGTTGCTTTTGGTGTGTACTGGGCTAAGTTACTTTTGGGGTGCAGTGGACTAAGTTACTTTTGGGGTGCACTGGGCTAAGTTACGTTTGGTGTGCACTGGGCTAAGTTACTTTTGGGGTGCACTGGGCTAAGTTACTTTTGGGGTGCACTGGGCTAAGTTACTTTTGGTGTGCACTGGGCTAAGTTACTTTTGGTGTGCACTGGGCTAAGTTACGTTTGGTGTGCACTGGGCTAAGTTACTTTTGGTGTGTACTGGGCTAAGTTACGTTTGGTGTGCACTGGGCTAAGTTACTTTTGGGGTGCAGTGGACTAAGTTAATTTGGGGTGCACTGGGCTAAGTTGCTTTTGGTGTGCACTGGGCTAAGTTGCTTTTGGTGTGCACTGGCTAAGTTGCTTTTGGTGTGTACTGGGCTAAGTTACTTTTGGTGTGCACTGGGCTACTGGGCTATTACGTTTGGTGTGGGCTGCTGGGCTAAGTTACTTTTGGTGTGCACTGGGCTAAGTTACTTTGGTGTGGTACTGGGCTGCACTGGCTAACTGCTACTTTGGTGTGCACTGGGCTAAGTTACTTTGGTGTGCACTGGGCTAAGTTACTTTGGTGTGCTGGGCTAAGTTACGTTTGGTGTCACTGGGCTAAGTTACTTTTGGGATGCACTGGGCTAAGTTACTTTTGGGATGCACTGGGCTAAGTTACTTTTGGTGTGCACTGGGCTATGTTGCTTTTGGTGTGTACTGGGCTAAGTTACTTTTGATGTGCACTGGGCTAAGTTACGTTTGGTGTGCACTGGGCTAAGTTACTTTTGGTGTGCACTGGGCTAAGTTACTTTTGGTGTGTACTGGGCTAAGTTACGTTTGGTGTGCACTGGGCTAAGTTACTTTTGGTGTGCACTGGGCTAAGTTACTTTTGGTGTGTACTGGGCTAAGTTACTTTTGGGGTGCAGTGGACTAAGTTACTTTTGGGATGCACTGGGCTAATACGTTTGGTGTGCACTGGGCTATGTTGCTTTTGGTGTGTACTGGGCTAAGTTACTTTTGGGGTGCAGTGGACTAAGTTACTTTTGGGGTGCACTGGGCTAAGTTACGTTTGGTGTGCACTGGGCTAAGTTACTTTTGGTGTGTACTGGGCTAAGTTACTTTTGGTGTGCACTGGGCTAAGTTACTTTTGGGGTGCACTGGGCTAAGTTACGTTTGGTGTGCACTGGGCTAAGTTACTTTTGGGGTGCACTGGGCTAAGTTACGTTTGGTGTGCACTGGGCTAAGTTACTTTTGGGATGCACTGGGCTAAGTTACTTTTGGTGTGTACTGGGCTAAGTTACTTTTGGGGTGCAGTGGACTAAGTTACTTTTGGGATGCACTGGGCTAATACGTTTGGTGTGCACTGGGCTATGTTGCTTTTGGTGTGTACTGGGCTAAGTTACTTTTGGGGTGCAGTGGACTAAGTTACTTTTGGGGTGCACTGGGCTAAGTTACGTTTGGTGTGCACTGGGCTAAGTTACTTTTGGGGTGCACTGGGCTAAGTTACTTTTGGGGTGCAGTGGACTAAGTTACTTTTGGGGTGCACTGGGCTAAGTTACTTTTGATGTGCACTGGGCTAAGTTACGTTTGGTGTGCACTGGGCTAAGTTGCTTTTGGTGTGTACTGGGCTAAGTTACGTTTGGTGTGCACTGGGCTAAGTTGCTTTTGGTGTGTACTGGGCTAAGTTACGTTTGGTGGGCACTGGGCTAAGTTACTTTTGGGGTGCAGTGGACTAAGTTAATTTGGGGTGCACTGGGCTAAGTTGCTTTTGGTGTGCACTGGGCTAAGTTACTTTTGGTGTGCACTGGGCTAAGTTACTTTTGGTGTGTACTGGGCTGTTACGTTTGGTGTGCACTGGGCTAAGTTACTTTTGGTGTGTACTGGGCTGTTACTTTTGGTGTGCACTGGGCTAAGTTACTTTTGGTGTGCACTGGGCTAAGTTACTTTTGGTGTGCACTGGGCTAAGTTACTTTTGGTGTGTACTGGGCTAAGTTACGTTTGGTGTGCACTGGGCTAAGTTACTTTTGGTGTGCACTGGGCTAAGTTACTTTTGGTGTGTACTGGGCTAAGTTACGTTTGGTGTGCACTGGGCTAAGTTACTTTTGGTGTGCACTGGGCTAAGTTACTTTTGGTGTGTACTGGGCTAAGTTACGTTTGGTGTGCACTGGGCTAAGTTACTTTTGGGATGCACTGGGCTAAGTTGCTTTTGGTGTGTACTGGGCTAAGTTACTTTTGGGGTGCAGTGGACTAAGTTACTTTTGGGATGCACTGGGCTAATACGTTTGGTGTGCACTGGGCTATGTTGCTTTTGGTGTGTACTGGGCTAAGTTACTTTTGGGGTGCAGTGGACTAAGTTACTTTTGGGGTGCACTGGGCTAAGTTACGTTTGGTGTGCACTGGGCTAAGTTACTTTTGGGGTGCACTGGGCTAAGTTACTTTTGGGGTGCACTGGGCTAAGTTACTTTTGGGGTGCACTGGGCTAAGTTACGTTTGGTGTGCACTGGGCTAAGTTACTTTTGGGGTGCAGTGGACTAAGTTAATTTGGGGTGCACTGGGCTAAGTTACTTTTGGTGTGCACTGGCTAAGTTGCTTTTGGTGTGTACTGGGCTAAGTTACTTTTGGTGTGCACTGGGCTAAGTTACTTTTGGTGTGCACTGGGCTAAGTTACTTTTGGTGTGTACTGGGCTAAGTTACGTTTGGTGTGCACTGGGCTAAGTTACTTTTGGGATGCACTGGGCTAAGTTGCTTTTGGTGTGCACTGGGCTAAGTTACTTTTGGGGAGCAGTGGACTAAGTTACTTTTCGGATGCACTGGGCTAATACTTTTGGTGTGTACTGGGCTAAGTTACGTTTGGTGTGCACTGGGCTAAGTTACTTTTGGTGTGCACTGGGCTAAGATACTTTTGGTGTGTACTGGGCTAAGTTTATTTTGGTGTGCACTGGGCTAAGTTACTTTTGGGATGCACTGGGCTAAGTTGCTTTTGGTGTGTACTGGGCTAAGTTACTTTTGGGGTGCAGTGGACTAAGTTACTTTTGGGATGCACTGGGCTAATACGTTTGGTGTGCACTGGGCTATGTTGCTTTTGGTGTGTACTGGGCTAAGTTACTTATGGGGTGCAGTGGACTAAGTTACTTTTGGGATGCACTGGGCTAATACGTTTGGTGTACACTGGGCTATGTTGCTTTTGGTGTGTACTGGGCTAAGTTACTTTTGGGGTGCAGTGGACTAAGTTACTTTTGGGGTGCACTGGGCTAAGTTACGTTTGGTGTGCACTGGGCTAAGTTACTTTTGGGGTGCACTGGGCTAAGTTACTTTTGGGGTGCAGTGGACTAAGTTACTTTTGGGGTGCACTGAGCTAAGTTACTTTTGGTGTGCACTGGGCTAAGTTAATTTGGGGTGCACTGGGCTAAGTTGCTTTTGGTGTGCACTGGGCTAAGTTGCTTTTGGTGTGTACTGGGCTAAGTTACTTTTGGGGTGCAGTGGACTAAGTTACTTTTGGGATGCACTGGGCTAATACGTTTGGTGTGCACTGGGCTATGTTGCTTTTGGTGTGTACTGGGCTAAGTTACTTTTGGGGTGCAGTGGACTAAGTTACTTTTGGGGTGCACTGGGCTAAGTTACGTTTGGTGTGCACTGGGCTAAGTTACTTTTGGGGTGCAGTGGACTAAGTTACTTTTGGGGTGCACTGGGCTAAGTTACTTTTGGTGTGCACTGGGCTAAGTTACGTTTGGTGTTCACTGGGCTAAGTTGCTTTTGGTGTGTACTGGGCTAAGTTACGTTTGGTGTGCACTGGGCTAAGTTACTTTTGGGGTGCAGTGGACTAAGTTAATTTGGGGTGCACTGGGCTAAGTTGCTTTTGATGTGCACTGGGCTAAGTTGCTTTTGGTGTGCACTGGCTAAGTTGCATTTGGTGTGTACTGGGCTAAGTTACGTTCGGTGTGCACTGGGCTAAGTTACTTTTGGTGTGCACTGGGCTAAGTTACTTTTGGTGTGTACTGGGCTAAGTTACGTTTGGTGTGCACTGGGCTAAGTTACTTTTGGTGTGTACTGGGCTAAGTTACGTTTGGTGTGCACTGGGCTAAGTTACTTTTGGGATGCACTGGGCTAAGTTGCTTTTGGTGTGTACTGGGCTAAGTTACTTTTGGGGTGCAGTGGACTAAGTTACTTTTGGGATGCACTGGGCTAATACGTTTGGTGTGCACTGGGCTATGTTGCTTTTGGTGTGTACTGGGCTAAGTTACTTTTGGGGTGCAGTGGACTAAGTTACTTTTGGGGTGCACTGGGCTAAGTTACGTTTGGTGTGCACTGGGCTAAGTTACTTTTGGGGTGCACTGGGCTAAGTTACTTTTGGGGTGCAGTGGACTAAGTTACTTTTGGGGTGCACTGGGCTAAGTTACTTTTGATGTGCACTGGGCTAAGTTACGTTTGGTGTGCACTGGGCTAAGTTGCTTTTGGTGTGTACTGGGCTAAGTTACGTTTGGTGTGCACTGGGCTAAGTTACTTTTGGTGTGTACTGGGCTAAGTTACGTTTGGTGTGCACTGGGCTAAGTTACTTTTGGGGTGCAGTGGACTAAGTTACTTTTGGTGTGCACTGGGCTAAGTTACTTTTGGTGTGCACTGGGCTAAGTTACTTTTGGTGTGCACTGGGCTAAGTTACTTTTGGTGTGTACTGGGCTGTTACTTTTGGTGTGCACTGGGCTAAGTTGCTTTTGGTGTGCACTGGGCTAAGTTACTTTTGGTGTGTACTGGGCTAAGTTACGTTTGGTGTGCACTGGGCTAAGTTACTTTTGGTGTGCACTGGGCTAAGTTACTTTTGGTGTGTACTGGGCTAAGTTACGTTTGGTGTGCACTGGGCTAAGTTACTTTTGGGATGCACTGGGCTAAGTTACTTTTGGTGTGTACTGGGCTAAGTTACTTTTGGGGTGCAGTGGACTAAGTTACTTTTGGGATGCACTGGGCTAATACGTTTGGTGTGCACTGGGCTATGTTGCTTTTGGTGTGTACTGGGCTAAGTTACTTTTGGGGTGCAGTGGACTAAGTTACTTTTGGGGTGCACTGGGCTAAGTTACGTTTGGTGTGCACTGGGCTAAGTTACTTTTGGGGTGCACTGGGCTAAGTTACGTTTGGTGTGTACTGGGCTAAGTTACTTTTGGGGTGCAGTGGACTAAGTTACTTTTGGGATGCACTGGGCTAATACGTTTGGTGTGCACTGGGCTATGTTGCTTTTGGTGTGTACTGGGCTAAGTTACTTTTGGGGTGCAGTGGACTAAGTTACTTTTGGGGTGCACTGGGCTAAGTTACGTTTGGTGTGCACTGGGCTAAGTTACTTTTGGGATGCAGTGGACTAAGTTACTTTTGGGGTGCACTGGGCTAAGTTACTTTTGGTGTGCACTGGGCTAAGTTACGTTTGGTGTTCACTGGGCTAAGTTGCTTTTGGTGTGTACTGGGCTAAGTTACGTTTGGTGTGTACTGGGCTAAGTTACTTTTGGGGTGCAGTGGACTAAGTTAATTTGGGGTGCACTGGGCTAAGTTGCTTTTGATGTGCACTGGGCTAAGTTGCTTTTGGTGTGCACTGGCTAAGTTGCTTTTGGTGTGTACTGGGCTAAGTTACGTTCGGTGTGCACTGGGCTAAGTTACTTTTGGTGTGCACTGGGCTAAGTTACTTTTGGTGTGTACTGGGCTAAGTTACGTTTGGTGTGCACTGGGCTAAGTTACTTTTGGTGTGTACTGGGCTAAGTTACGTTTGGTGTGCACTGGGCTAAGTTACTTTTGGGATGCACTGGGCTAAGTTGCTTTTGGTGTGTACTGGGCTAAGTTACTTTTGGGGTGCAGTGGACTAAGTTACTTTTGGGATGCACTGGGCTAATACGTTTGGTGTGCACTGGGCTATGTTGCTTTTGGTGTGTACTGGGCTAAGTTACTTTTGGGGTGCAGTGGACTAAGTTACTTTTGGGGTGCACTGGGCTAAGTTACGTTTGGTGTGCACTGGGCTAAGTTACTTTTGGGGTGCACTGGGCTAAGTTACTTTTGGTGTGCACTGGGCTAAGTTACTTTTGGTGTGCACTGGGCTAAGTTACTTTTGGTGTGCACTGGGCTAAGTTACTTTTGGTGTGTACTGGGCTAAGTTACTTTTGGTGTGCACTGGGCTAAGTTACTTTTGGTGTGTACTGGGCTAAGTTACGTTTGGTGTGCACTGGGCTAAGTTACTTTTGGTGTGCACTGGGCTAAGTTACTTTTGGTGTGTACTGGGCTAAGTTACTTTTGGGGTGCAGTGGACTAAGTTACTTTTGGGATGCACTGGGCTAATACGTTTGGTGTGCACTGGGCTATGTTGCTTTTGGTGTGTACTGGGCTAAGTTACTTTTGATGTGCACTGGGCTAAGTTACGTTTGGTGTGCACTGGGCTAAGTTGCATTTGGTTTGTACTGGGCTAAGTTACGTTTGGTGTGCACTGGGCTAAGTTGCTTTTGGTGTGCACTGGGCTAAGTTACTTTTGGTGTGTACTGGGCTAAGTTACGTTTGGTGTGCACTGGGCTAAGTTACTTTTGGTGTGCACTGGGCTAAGTTACTTTTGGTGTGTACTGGGCTAAGTTACGTTTGGTGTGCACTGGGCTAAGTTACTTTTGGATGCACTGGGCTAAGTTACTTTTGGTGTGTACTGGGCTAAGTTACTTTTGGGGTGCAGTGGACTAAGTTACTTTTGGGATGCACTGGGCTAATACGTTTGGTGTGCACTGGGCTATGTTGCTTTTGGTGTGTACTGGGCTAAGTTACTTTTGGGGTGCAGTGGACTAAGTTACTTTTGGGGTGCACTGGGCTAAGTTACGTTTGGTGTGCACTGGGCTAAGTTACTTTTGGGGTGCACTGGGCTAAGTTACGTTTGGTGTGCACTGGGCTAAGTTACTTTTGGGATGCACTGGGCTAAGTTACTTTTGGTGTGTACTGGGCTAAGTTACTTTTGGGGTGCAGTGGACTAAGTTACTTTTGGGATGCACTGGGCTAATACGTTTGGTGCGCACTGGGCTATGTTGCTTTTGGTGTGTACTGGGCTAAGTTACTTTTGGGGTGCAGTGGACTAAGTTACTTTTGGGGTGCACTGGGCTAAGTTACGTTTGGTGTGCACTGGGCTAAGTTACTTTTGGGGTGCACTGGGCTAAGTTACTTTTGGGGTGCAGTGGACTAAGTTACTTTTGGGGTGCACTGGGCTAAGTTACTTTTGGTGTGCACTGGGATAAGTTACGTTTGGTGTGCACTGGGCTAAGTTGCTTTTGGTGTGTACTGGGCTAAGTTACGTTTGGTGTGCACTGGGCTAAGTTACTTTTGGTGTGTACTGGGCTAAGTTACGTTTGGTGTGCACTGGGCTAAGTTACTTTTGGGGTGCAGTGGACTAAGTTAATTTGGGGTGCACTGGGCTAAGTTGCTTTTGGTGTGCACTGGGCTAAGTTGCTTTTGGTGTGCACTGGCTAAGTTGCTTTTGGTGTGTACTGGGCTAAGTTACTTTTGGTGTGCACTGGGCTAAGTTACTTTTGGTGTGTACTGGGCTGTTACGTTTGGTGTGCACTGGGCTAAGTTACTTTTGGTGTGCACTGGGCTAAGTTACTTTTGGTGTGCACTGGGCTAAGTTACTTTTGGTGTGTACTGGGCTGTTACGTTTGGTGTGCACTGGGCTAAGTTGCTTTTGGTGTGCACTGGGCTAAGTTACTTTTGGTGTGTACTGGGCTAAGTTACGTTTGGTGTGCACTGGGCTAAGTTACTTTTGGTGTGCACTGGGCTAAGTTACTTTTTGTGTGTACTGGGCTAAGTTACGTTTGGTGTGCACTGGGCTAAGTTACTTTTGGGATGCACTGGGCTAAGTTACTTTTGGTGTGTACTGGGCTAAGTTACTTTTGGGGTGCAGTGGACTAAGTTACTTTTGGGATGCACTGGGCTAATACGTTTGGTGTGCACTGGGCTATGTTGCTTTTGGTGTGTACTGGGCTAAGTTACTTTTGGGGTGCAGTGGACTAAGTTACTTTTGGGGTGCACTGGGCTAAGTTACGTTTGGTGTGCACTGGGCTAAGTTACTTTTGGGGTGCACTGGGCTAAGTTACGTTTGGTGTGCACTGGGCTAAGTTACTTTTGGGATGCACTGGGCTAAGTTACTTTTGGTGTGTACTGGGCTAAGTTACTTTTGGGGTGCAGTGGACTAAGTTACTTTTGGGATGCACTGGGCTAATACGTTTGGTGTGCACTGGGCTATGTTGCTTTTGGTGTGTACTGGGCTAAGTTACTTTTGGGGTGCAGTGGACTAAGTTACTTTTGGGGTGCACTGGGCTAAGTTACGTTTGGTGTGCACTGGGCTAAGTTACTTTTGGGGTGCACTGGGCTAAGTTACTTTTGGGGTGCAGTGGACTAAGTTACTTTTGGGGTGCACTGGGCTAAGTTACTTTTGGTGTGCACTGGGCTAAGTTACGTTTGGTGTGCACTGGGCTAAGTTGCTTTTGGTGTGTACTGGGCTAAGTTACGTTTGGTGTGCACTGGGCTAAGTTACTTTTGGTGTGTACTGGGCTAAGTTACGTTTGGTGTGCACTGGGCTAAGTTACTTTTGGGGTGCAGTGGACTAAGTTAATTTGGGGTGCACTGGGCTAAGTTGCTTTTGGTGTGCACTGGGCTAAGTTGCTTTTGGTGTGCACTGGCTAAGTTGCTTTTGGTGTGTACTGGGCTAAGTTACGTTTGGTGTGCACTGGGCTAAGTTACTTTTGGTGTGTACTGGGCTAAGTTACTTTTGGTGTGCACTGGGCTAAGTTACGTTTGGTGTGCACTGGGCTAAGTTACTTTTGGTGTGTACTGGGTAAGTTACTTTTGGTGTACTGGGCTAAGTTACTTTTGGTGTGCACTGGGCTAAGTTACTTTTGGTGTGCACTGGGCTAAGTTACTTTTGGTGTGTACTGGGCTAAGTTACTTTTGGGGTGCACTGGGCTAAGTTACTTTTGGGATGCACTGGGCTAAGTTACGTTTGGTGTGCACTGGGCTAAGTTGCTTTTGGTGTGTACTGGGCTAAGTTACTTTTGGTGTGCACTGGACTAAGTTACTTTTGGGGTGCACTGGGCTAAGTTACGTTTGGTGTGCACTGGGCTAAGTTACTTTTTGGGTGCACTGGGCTAAGTTACTTTTGGGGTGCAGTGGACTAAGTTACTTTTGGGGTGCACTGGGCTAAGTTACGTTTGGTGTGCACTGGGCTAAGTTACTTTTGGTGTGCACTGGGCTAAGTTACTTTTGGTGTGCACTGGGCTAAGTTACTTTTGGTGTGCACTGGGCTAAGTTACTTTTGGTGTGCACTGGGCTAAGTTACTTTGGTGTGCACTGGACTAAGTTACTTTTGGGTGCACTGGGCTAAGTTACTTTTGGTGTGCACTGGGCTAAGTTACTTTTGGTGTGCACTGGGCTAAGTTACTTTTGGTGCGTACTGGGCTAAGTTACGTTTGGTGTGCACTGGGCTAAGTTACTTTGCACTGGGCTGTTGGCTTTGGTGTGCACTGGGCTAAGTTACTTTTGGGGTGCAGTGGACTAAGTTACTTTTCAGGATGCACTGGGCTAAGTTACTGGGCTTTACGGGTGTGCACTGGGCTAAGTTACTTTTGGTGTGCACTGGGCTAAAATACTTTTGTTACGTTTGGTGCACTGGGCTAAGTTACTTTGGGGATGCACTGGGCTAAGTTACTTTTGGTGTGTACTGGGCTAAGTTACGTTTGGTGTGCACTGGGCTAAGTTACTTTTGGGATGCACTGGGCTAAGTTGCTTTTGGTGTGCACTGGGCTAAGTTACTTTTGGTGTGTACTGGGCTAAGTTACTTTTGGGGTGCACTGGGCTAAGTTACTTTTGGTGTGCACTGGGCTAAGTTACTTTTGGTGTGCACTGGGCTAAGTTGCTTTTGGTGTGTACTGGGCTAAGTTACTTTTGGGGTGCAGTGGACTAAGTTACTTTTGGGATGCACTGGGCTAAGTTACGTTTGGTGTGCACTGGGCTAAGTTGCTTTTGGTGTATACTGGGCTAAGTTGCTTTTGTTGTGTACTGGGCTAAGTTACTTTTGGTGTGCACTGGGCTAAGTTACTTTTGGGATGCACTGGGCTAAGTTGCTTTTGGTGTGCACTGGGCTAAGTTGCTTTTGGTGTGCACTGGGCTAAGTTGCTTTTGGTGTGTACTGGGCTAAGTTACTTTTGGTGTGCACTGGGCTAAGTTGCTTTTTTTTTGGGGGGGGGGCTTTGCTAATTTACTTTCGGGGTGCACTGGGCTAAGTTACGTTTGGTGTATACTGGGCTAAGTTACTTTTTGTGGGTGCATGTGGCTAAGTTACTTTTGGGGTGCACTGGGCTAAGTTACGTTTGGTGTGCACTGGTTACTGGGGGCCCTTTTGCTGTTGCTTTAAAATGTATTTGCTAAGTTACTTTTGGGGGCTTATTTACATTAGGTGGACCTAGGCAAACGAAATTGAGAGGCCCTGGTAAAAAGTGTTGTTAGGTCGCCACTTGCTAATCCTAGGCCCCAAATAATCTTACTGCATGGGCCCTTCGTAACTCCGTCCAAATGTATAAGTCATGTTAGTCATTTTAGGTAACAGTGAAAGTTCTATCAGGGCCCCTCTTACCACTTGGGAAGGTCCCACTTACCAGTCGGGGCCTGATACACCCGCCTAGTTGGCCTATCAATAAAATCAGTTCTGACGGTCATCCCCTCCTCTATAACCCATGTGTGTATCTACCGAGATGGTAAAAAAAAAATATTTTCATCATATTATGATTAATGACCACATTTTTTTTTCTGTAGAAAAAAGTTCATGGAACTTTTCTAGCCCGTTTGGACAAAATGAAACCAAGAAATGGGAGAAACCAAATGCGGCGACGCCCGTGATCTGGTGGTGATCGTCGTTTGATAAAGGAAGTGGGTGTCGATGCTACACGAAATTCCTCTTAAAGCCCTCCCAGATTTCTTTGACTGCAGCCAGGGGCTAAGGCTGGGGGGAAAGATGGCGGTGGGCCTGCCGGTGTGTCCAATGGATTCAGTTAATGGTAGTCCGACAAACTCTGGGTTTAGAGAGTATTATGCAAATCACGGGTAACGATTTTGTGTTTGTTTTGATTTGCTGCGAGGGTGATACAAAATGGACGTCTGAAATAAAGTGTCATTTTGGAAGTGCAAAAGAAATGAATTAAACGTCTAGAAAACAAATGTGTAAAAATGTGGGTTCAATTTTTTTTTTGGTCCTGACAATGGTGCACTCACTGTGCACTCACTATAATAAATTTACAAATATAAATATCTGCGTAGAAATCAATCACTCAGTTTTTGGTTTAAAAAACAAACAATTTTTTAATAGTTTTTTTATACAAACTTAGAAAACTTGTGTTTTCACATATTAATACAGTGTCAGCAAGCATATCTTTTTTGGTATTGTTTGAGAATTTGTTCTGTATTAGTTTATCTGTATGCAGTATTTTTAAAATAAATAAATAAATGCACAGCACACAGGATAAACTTTTCTGTCTTGTAATGAGGCACAGACATCGAAACCTTTTTGATAGTTCTTATACATACATAGAAAACTTGCGTTGTCACATATTAATACAGTGTCATAAAGAATCTCTTTTTAAAACTATTTTTCGTTGATTGTGATAGCTTCATTAATTTAAGATGCAAACAAACTGTTAAGAAACAAACAAGAATAAATACAAATACAAATATCTGAAAAGCAACAAAAAATACAAGTATTTGCAGACATAAAAAAAAATTTCCATTGAGTTGAATTTTGTTTCACAGCCTTCACATTTACCCGGTGATGTTACATTCACAGTGACCTGACGATGTTACATTCACAGTGACCTGACGATGTTACATTCAGTGTCCTGACGATGTTACATTCACAGTGACCTAATTCGACGATGTTACATTCACCTGATGACCTCAAGGATGTTACATTCACAGTGACCTGGAGATGTTACATTCACAGTGACCTGACGATGTTACATTCACAGTGACCTGACGATGTTACATTCACAGTGACATGACGATGTTACATTCACAGTGACCTGGCGATGTTACATTCACAGTGACCTGGAGATGTTACATTCACAGTGACCTGACGATGTTACATTCACAGTGACCTGACGATGTTACATTCACAGTGACCCGACGATGTTATATTCACAGCGAGTTATCGATGTTACGATCGTTGAATCGACATGCCACACCACAGTGACCCGACGATGTTACATTCACAGTGACCTGACGATGTTGTTCATGGCGACCTGATGATGTTACAATCACAGTGGCCTGACGATGTTACAATCACAGTGGCCTGACAGAGCGTGTTAGTATTCATTAGGTGACCTGACGATGTTACATTCACAGTGACCTGACGATGTTACATTCACAGTGACCTGGCGATGTTACATTCACAGTGACCTGACGATGTTACATTCACAGTGTCCTGACGATGTTACATTCACAGTGACCTGACGATGTTACATTCACTGTGACCTGGCGATGTTACATTCACAGTGACCTGGAGATGTTACATTCACAGTGACATGATGATGTTACATTCACAGTGACCTGACGATGTTACATTCACAGTGACATGACGATGTTACATTCACAGTGACCTGGCGATGTTACATTCACAGTGACCTGGATATGTTACATTCACAGTGACATGATGATGTTACATTCACAGTGACCTGACGATGTTACATTCACAGTGACATGACGATGTTACATTCACAGTGACCTGATGATGTTACATTCACAATGTCCTGATGATGTTACATTCACAGTGACCTGACGATGTTACATTCACAGTGACCTGACGATGTTACATTCACAGTGACATGATGATGTTACATTCACAGTGACCTGATGATGTTATAATCACAGTGGCCTGACGATGTTACAATCACAGTGGCCTGACGATGTTACATTCACAGTGACCTGACGATGTTACATTCACAGTGACCTGATGATGTTACATTCACAGTGACCTGACGATGTTACATTCACAGTGACCTGACGATGTTACATTCACAGTGACATGATGATGTTACATTCACAGTGACCTGATGATGTTACATTCACAATGTCCTGATGATGTTACATTCACAGTGACCTGACGATGTTATATTCACAGTGACCTGACGATGTTACATTCACAGTGACATGATGATGTTACATTCACAGTGACCTGATGATGTTACATTCACAATGTCCTGATGATGTTACATTATATATTAACAATAGATTACATTTAAACAATATACAACTGATGAATGGTGTGCCTCTCATCTCTTCTTTATATTCCACGGCTACAACACAACTTAAATCTGTTTTCTCTCATGAATATTGCACGCATCTCTATCCGAAATAAGATTTCACGTGGCATCTGTGGATCAAACTATTCAACTCGTCCAGCTCTTGTCTCACATTCCGTATTCATGCCTAATTCCATTGGTTGAGGTGTGAGCAGATTGTACTGGTAGGGCAGCTAACAGAAAAATAGACAAACAGAAGAGAATAAAAAAACAAAACGTGTTTTACTAGGATTGTATCCCGACTGGAGGTGATTCAGTTAACTTCGTTATTATGGTACCGGAGATGTTGATTATTACTATTTTTTGTTGAGACGTATGACACACATGAAAATATGAAAAGTATAATGACTTTTTGTTGTTATTGATGTAAACTCGATAACCGATACTGTCTCTCCATCAAAGTCGATCACATGGATAGCCACTAGAAGAGGGCCCTTTCTGTCCGGGTTCCATTACTCATTCATATCACATCTGATGCAATAAGGGCCCCAATGGTATTTTTGTCAAGGGCCTCCAAATGTCCAATAGTCTTCTTAGCCCCCCCTCCTTTTCCAATCCCCTCCAAAAAAACAAAAACGCAAGTATGGCTTTGCTATAATTGTATTTGAACTGATACAAAAAAAAAGCAAGTAGCCTATGTATGGCTTTGCTCTAATTGTATTTGAACTGATACAAAAAAAAGCAAGTATGGCTTTGCTCTAATTGTATTTGAACTGATACAAAAAAAAAAGCCCTAAATTTTATCTCATGAAGAGATTAATCGTTATTAATGTTGTTTTTTTAATTAAATTATTTTAGTAGATTTATTTACAAAAGATTGATTTAATTTTCATTTAAGAGATTGATTTAGATAAAAAATAATGACTAATTCAGAAAAAAAAATGAGTTATAGTAACCGATTAGAGTTGATGATTGATTGAATTAGACGAATGCTCTTAGTTTGTTTTTTCCCCACTGATACATTGAACAAACAGGTCAGCTGTTACTGTTGCATGCTACTCATGAAGTTCTGCTAATGACAACTACATAACTGATTTTTTTCCACCGTTTTTTGAAGTATCTTACACAAACATTCAATGCACTGACATCAACAAACAACTTTAAAAAAGCCCATTGGTTATTACACCTTCTGTGTTAATGTTTGTGCTTTTGAATATACAATTGGTGAAAAGTAGTTTGGAGCATATCTCTTTAATTCATAGTTACATTACTTTTTGGTATGTACATTTTCTGTATATTACTTTTTTCGTAAATTTTAGTCCAGTAAACAATTTATAACATATATGCTTAATTAAAATTCCGTTTCTTTGGCAAATATATGCATGTCTTTGTTAATGGAATAATTTCGTTTCAATGGAAATAGAGACCACTTTATTATCAAAACTCTAGTCACTTGGTTAACTTTTTATAAATGTATATATATATTATGAGCTACATAAGTAGATGATCACTAAAAGTTAGCATAATATTAATATAAAAGAAAATTATTTGTATTAATTAATAAACGATTATTAATCAGGTGAACATAAGAAAAAAAATGTCTTGGAAACCTCATTCGCTCTGATGTGAACAGTTCACTTTGACATCACAGCTTTGATGTGTTATTGATTAATTCATTATTTAAACATTGCCTCGGCTCTTGTGGGGGAACTAGGCAGTGTTTTTATTATTATTATTATTTGCCTCGCGGATGTCAAATGTCATTGGAAACAGATCAGAAAAACAAAAGAATAACAAAGATAGAATTAGACGTTATTGTAGAATTAATAAACGATACAACACAATGTTGTAAACCATCAATATACAACCACGTCACGTTATTGAACCTTTTGTAAAACTTTTATGGCAGGGTTCCATGTAAAGGGTCACGTATGGCAGGGTTCCATATAAAGGGTCACGTATGGCAGGGTTCCATGTAAAAGCTCAATATGGCAGGGTTCCATGTAAAGGGTTACGTATGACAGGGTTCCATGTAAAGGGTCACGTATGGCAGGGTTCCATGTAAAGGGCCACGTATGGCAGGGTTCCATGTAAAGGCTCACTATGGCAGGGTTCCATGTAAAGGGTCACGTATGGCAGGGTTCCATGTAAAGGGTCACGTATGGCAGGGTTCCATGTAAAGGGTCACGTATGGCAGGTTCCATGTAAAGGGTCACGTATGGCAGGGTTCCATGTAAAGGGTTATGTGAAGCCACCATAGAAAGAAATGGATAGACAACAATCAAGAAAAGAAAGGTTGAAATTTTAAGTCTCTATTGACGACCACACTAGAATAGAGAAATATAGAGACTTAACACTGGCAGTAGCCCAGGTCCTCTAACGACAAAACGTGATGGGCAAATGGATAAATGTATATGACCAATATTAATTATCATCTTTTTTTCTGTATAAAGTACGAGCCTCAGTCTATGATAATTGTATAGGCTAATTATAAAAAAATTAAATTACGACTTAACTTGAGAAATAGTGATTACAGCTATTTTTTCAATGTCGTAATTTGAATGGTATCGCTAAATAAAAATCTATTTAAATCATTAACAATCTTTAGATTTATTTTATAGCTTTTTGTTATTTTTGTAGTGGTGTTGATGCTAGAAAATATTTTACTTTTATTTAAATATTCCAACTTTTCATCTTTCATACCGAAAAAGGGACTTAAGCAAAAAAAATAACGAAAATAAATTGTATCAAATTAAAATGATTTTTTTCCCTTGGTCGGATTATAAAATTTCTCAATCATCGTATTATTTAAAAATTAATAACGAACATTGACGCTTTTTGAGAGGGATAGGGGCAGAGGGGCCCTAAGTGTTTATCAGGGAACCTATATTTTCTGGCCATGGCCCTTATTTCATGACTACAATTAGTCAAACTCAGAACTGTCAACTTTTTTACAGCTCCTATAAACTTGTGTTTATTCAGTTTAGGTCAGCCTAAACTGATCATTTGAATTAATTAAACAATATCAAACGAAGCCAATTGAATAATCATCCTTTTCCCGAATGCAAATTACCTAATTATGACTTAATACATGTATACAACCCATAAAAACAGTCGTGGACATAAATAAATCATAACGCGCTTATTTATCTTTTCGTTCTAATGAATCTCATGACCACTCTGGCTTGTAGGACAAATGTGGTTGGCTGCATCTGACTCTCATGAGCACGTTGGGTAGTAGGACAAATGCGGTTGGCTGCATCTGACTCTCATGACCATTCTGGCTTGTAGGACAAATGTGGTTGGCTGCATCTGGTTTAGAGGCCTCTCAACGACTCCTTCTTGCTTTACATAAAGACTGCAAATTATTTATTACACGGCCGGTTTCAATGCTGCGTTTGCCCAGACCTGATTTAAGCCCTGATCCTTATTTTCACAAGAAGACTGTCCCCACTGCGGCCCTGCTGGTAGTCACGTAAGACGCACCCCCACCCTTCCCCAATCGATATCTTATGATCACGGACGCAGTCAAGATCTATTTCACAAGGCCCAAACCAATATTCAGAGTTTTTAAAACAGTTACTGGGCTACTTTAGCTGCTTAACTCGAAATGTTTATGGGGGGAAAAAATCTGATATCAAGGCTAGCCTACCCCCCACCCCCAACCCAGAAATAAAAATGAAGTTGTATCTTAATCTTCAATCTCTAGCTTGTAGTATTGACTTGTTACAGCAAACAGGTGACCTCTGACCTGGGTAACACATTTTTTGAATGAATTGATTTCCTTGTAAACTGCTAGATAAGTACATGTACTTAACATAACCAGAAGGTTTGTGTTCATGGATTTTTTTTTTTCAAAATTAGCAACAGAGTGGGAGGGGCTGGGTTAGCAATAGAAGTAATTTTAAAGAAATACATTTATGTAAACCAAAACGTAAGCATTACGCCACAACAGCTTAAGTGTAGACATTTACATAAAGTGTTGACATTTACATAAAGTGTTGACATTTACATAAAGTGTTGCCATTTACATAAAGTGTTGACATTTACATAAAGTGTTGACACTTCCATAAAGCGTTGACACTTCCATAAAGCGTTGACACTTCCATAAAGTGTTGATATTTACATAAAGTGTTGACATTTACATAAAGTGTTGACATTTACATAAAGTGTTGACACTTCCATAAAGCGTTGACACTTACATAAAGTGTTGACATTTACATAAGTTGTCGACATCTACATCTCAAATGGACTTATGTTATTACTTAAATATCGTTTTGTCATTTAATCTCTTTGTAAATTATGTCCCTATATATATATATATATATATATATATATATACATACATACTATTATATATATTTATATATATTTATGGTGGCAGCCTAGGCTACTGCTCATGTTTTTAACTATGATCGGTTATAAAACCGACTACATATACCGTGTTTTTTGCTGCTCTGAAAATTAGAACTGTTCATTTGGTGTCACCCCTGAAATGGTGTCACCCGGTGCTGCCCGGCGGCAATGCTCGCACCCCCCCCCCTGCACCTCCTAGTGACGCCACTGATTATAAGGTTACAGTTTTAGTTTATAGTCTAAATAAACGTTATCTCTTCAGTTCGGGATACGTTACATAACTCATAGGCCTAATCTTTATAGATCAATGAACAGAAGAATAATTTGGTGAACTAGTGAATAGAAAATATTGAACTCAGACTTGGGGCATAAATCAAGTCATAGATCATTCATCCAGCTGGTTCAATCTGACCACCTGGTTTTATCTGGCCACCTGGTTTAATCTGACCACTGGTTTAATCTGACCACCTATTTTAATCTGAACACAAAAAGAACCAACGGTGAGCAGATTTTAGGTGTAATTTGAGTTTCTTATTTTAAAAAATCTCTGCTCCGTATCTGTGTTTCCTTAACATAATGCTAGATGCATGGATTAGGATAGTGTCAAATATATTACAGACAGTGATATGATAGCATCAGACAATTCAGACATGTTACAGACAGTGCTAGGATAGCATCAAATATGTTACATATAGTGATAGGATAGCATCAGACAATTCAGACACGTTACAGACAGTGCTAGGATAGTATCAAATATGTTACATACAGTGATAGGATAGCATCAGACAATTAAGACGTTACAGACAGTGCTAGGATAGTATCAAATATGCTACAGACAGTGATAGGAGAAACAATGTTTTTCTTTTTCCATTTCAATAACAACCAAATGTTAACGTACTTGTCTTGAAGTACCATGTTGAGAACTGTTGTGCCCCCACCCTGCTCTTGTACAGCTGAGAACCACTGCACATGTGATAAACTTGTCATTCAGATGTCAATATGTTTGTCTTGAAGTACAGTTTAAATAGAATGATGTTGAAGTATGATAAGGATGCATGAATATGACAGCTGCTGTGAACGATCAATGTAGATAATCCAATCAATGAAGTACAACAGTGGCCAGTGGCGAACCAATTGGGGGGGGGGCTAGGTTATATAAGAGCACAATCCGCTAAGGCGGGCTGGCAGGGGTGTGAGTCATTTTGACTAAAAGAGCTGACCAAAGGGTGATAGCTCCTGGGACCATATATTATTGGGGTTCCCTGACATCTCATCATACGAGACATTTCATCATTATAGCAATTCATCATTGCACATTTGAACATTATAGCAATTCATCATTATAGTATTTCACCACCATAACATTTCATCATTGCATAAAGTGCATTTTGCAAACATAGGTACCCTAACCTTAACCCCTAACCCTATCTTAGTGATGATGAAATGTTGCAGGGATGAAATGTCTCGTATGATGAGGTGTCTGGTCACCATATTATTGGAACCCCTCTGAGTATAAAATTAACTTAAAAAAATGTTAACATAGAACTCATTTATTTTTTTAGTTCAGTTTGTTTTTGCGTTTTTAAAAACCCAACATTGGGGTGCTCCGATCCATTGGTATTAAATTGTATTCATTAACTGATTTCACTGAAGTTTTGAATGAAACTTCTTTAAATCATCTTGACATATCTTTTTTTAAATACTGTAATATATTAGAACTGAATAATTAACGTTCATTGTGGTCAATAAATGTTTGCAGTAAAACAACTCGCTTTCTCTTTAAGCTACATATTTAAAAGTTTGTTAGTTACAAGTGAGGGGTCGCTAGGAATCAAAACAGTTTTCATGGTGGGTCTGGGATCACAAAAATTTGAGAAACTCTGCCGAAAACCAATTATTGAAAATGGGGATCTCGGCAGAACATTGAGTAGATTATGAAACATCACAGATATTTAAAAGAATCTCACACTGACTCATGGAGTCTCAGTAACAAACATAATATCTATGAGTATTAGCCCTACACTTAAAAATGTGGACCGAATATAATCAAAGAAAAGGTAAAGCAAGACCTATATGTAGATAATAATCCAGATGTGAGTAGGGGTAAGCCCATAGCTGCATGGCGGTTATTGTGCAAACATTGGGTGACACAGTAGCAGTGATCGCAGTCTAGATGATTCAGGCTAGGGTTCCATCTTCAAATGCGTCAGTTACTTCCGGCCTCCTTCGTGCCACCACCAGTCACCGCAATGACTTCTGTACGATTACTGTAGGCCTAAGGCTTATTACCAACACATTGGCCGTGTTATGTGATTAAAAACACGGACAATCCCAAATAAAATCTGACAAACGAGCGCACACTTTCTTTTAACTTCTGAATCCGGCCCAGATTAACGCAAAAAAAAAAAAGCTGACTCAAAACAGGCGAACTACCGGATTAAAATATAAACATCCAATCTGCACAGGGTGATTATAAGAACAGTGACATTCAATCCAGACGTTGTGTAAGACAGTTCACTTGATACACTGGATTCACTGGACACACTATACCCGTGAAATTGAGAGGATATATTCAAATGAAACTTGTTGAAACTCAATGTTTGCACTATGACCTTAGATGTACCAGGAACAGATAAAAACTGCACATACAAACAGAGGTGTGTTTGTGTTTTAACCAGGATGTACCTTTTGACTAAAGTATTGATACATTGTTTTAGGTTTTTTTTTAAAAAATCAGGTTGTATAGTATTATTGTCTATATAATGTGGTGGTAAATTCTTTAGAGGCCAGATCCACCAATATACTGAGGTTCAGAAATTAAACAGTCATTTGTCTTGTTTGTGAGTCTATTAACTTGGTACAGAGAGATATTGGTCTTTTATTTGAGTCTGTTAATTTGGTACTAAGAGTCATTTGTCTTGTGTGTGAGTCTTAATTTGGTACTAAGAGTCATTTGTCATGTGTGTGAGTCTGTTAATTTGGTACTAAGATCTCCGAAAGTTTGTGCTCTCTGATTATCACTAATTGAGTATTTCCAAATAACACGTCTAGGAGGTAAATTCATTTTAATGGGCTACAAAAAACACCTAGGAAGTAAACTGTTTGTAATGTGCTACAAAAAACACCTAGGAAGTAAACTGTTTGTAATGTGCTACAAAATACACCTAGGAAGTAAACTGTTTGTAATGTGCTACAAAATAATCTAGGAAGTTAACTGATTCGTAATGTCAGTTTGTTTACACATTTAAAAGTGAAATTAGATCAGAAAATTACTGATGATTATCATAAATGATGATGAACATGAAACTGAAACCGGAAACGGGAAACTCAATAAACAAAAAGTTATTTATGAAAAGATAAAAAAATATTTGTATTTTCTTTAAAAATTACATTTGCCGTCATTCGATAAATGGCAATACTTCTCTCTAAAATATATATATATATATATATATATATATATATATATATATATATATATATATATATATATATATATCACATATTCCATTAGCTCCGCATGTTCCCATATGCTCTCCCCATATTCCCATAAGCTCAAGACATATTCCCATAAGCTCCAAATATTCCCATTCTCTCTTTCTTCTCTCTCTCTCTCTCTCTCTCTCTTTCCTTATCTCTCTTTTTCGATAATCGATATATATATATATATATATATATATATATTATTTAATATATATAGTTGAATCTACTTATGCATGGCATATGATCATTGTAAAGCAGAAAATTGAAACGAAGTTTATAGTCCCTTTCAAAAATTGAAAAACAGGAGTAGAATTTACTGATGCGTAAATTTTTGACCTTACGTGGTTGAAAATAAACACAAAGCCTATAGTCCCTTACGCCAAATACTAAACAGGAGTAGAATCCAATTGCAAACATTCCCATAAGCTCACACTTGTTCCCATAAGCTCCAACATATTCCCTTAAGCTCCTACATATTCCCATAAACTCCTACATATTCCCATAAGCTCCAACATATTCCCATAAGCTCCCACATATTCCCAGAAGCTCCTACATAATCCCATAAGCCCCCAAAATTATCATAAGCTCCCATAGATTCCCTTAAGTTCCTAATATTCCCATAATCTCCTACATATTCCCATAAGCTCCCAAATATTTCCATAAGCTCCAACATAATTCCATAAGCTCCCATATATTCACATATGCTCCCACATATTCCCATAAGCTCCTAATATTCCCATAAGCTCCTATATATTCCCATAAGCACCTAATATTCACATAAGAACCTACATATTCCCACAACTTCATACATATTCCCATAAGCTCCCACATATTACCAGAAGCTCCTACATAATCCCATGAGCTCCCAAAAATTATCATAAGCTCCCACATTTTCCCATAAGCTCCTAATATTACCATAATCTCCTACATATTCCCATAAACTCCCACGTATTCCCATAAGCTCCTACATATTCCCATAAGCTCCCACGTTATCCCAAAAGATCCTACATTTTCCCATAAGCTCCCGCATATTCCCATGAGCTTCTAATATTCCCATAAGCTCCTACATATTACCAAAAGCTCCTAATATTCCAATAAGCTCCTACATAATCCCATGAGCTCCCAAAAATTATCATAAGCTCCCACATTTTCCCATAAGCTCCTAATATTACCATAATCTCCTACATATTCCCATAAACTCCCACGTATTCCCATAAGCTCCTACATATTCCCATAAGCTCCCACGTTATCCCAAAAGATCCTACATTTTCCCATAAGCTCCCGCATATTCCCATAAGCTTCTAATATTCCCATAAGCTCCTACATATTACCAAAAGCTCCTAATATTCCCATAAGCTCCTACATATTCCCATTAGCTCCTAATATTCACATAACCTCCACAATATTTTCATAAGCTCCCAGATTGGTTATTCCATAGGCTTCTTATATTCCCATAAGCTCCAACATATTCCCATAAGCTGCCATATTTCCCATAAGCTCCCACATGTTCCCATAAGCTCCCAAATATTCCCATAAGCTCCCACATATTCCCATAAACTCCAACAATTCCCATAAATCTCCCACATATTCCCATAAGCTCCCACATATTCCCATAAGCTCCTACTTATTCCCATAAGCTCCCACATCTTCCCATAAAATCCTAAATATTCACATAGGCTCCTACATAGAACCATAAGCTTCTACATTTTCCCATAAGCTCCCGCATATTCCCATAAGCTCCTACATATTACCAAAAGCTTCTAATATTCCAATAAGCTCCTACATATTCCCATAAGCTCCTAATATTTACATAAGCTACTACATATTCCCATAAGCTCCCGCATACTCCCATATGCTCCAGTAGATTACCATAAGTTGCCATATAATCCCATTCTCTGTCTCTCTCACACACTTTATTTTTCCGTATCTCTCTTTTTCGAAAATTGACATAGAGTTGAATCTACTTATGCATGACAGTTGATAATTGTATTGCAGAAAATTAAAACAAAGCTTATAGTCCGTTTCAAAAATCGAAAAGCAGGAGTAGAATTTACTGATGCGTAAAAATTTGACCTTCCTTGGTTGAAAATAAACACAAAGCCTATATCTCATTCGCCAAATACTAAACAGGAGTAGTATAAATTGGCACATTTTCCCATAAGCTCCTACATATTCCTATAGCTCGTACATATTCCCATAAGCTCCTAATATTCCATAAGCTCCTACATATTCCCATTAAATCCCACGTATTCCCATAAGCTCCCACATATTCCCATTAGCTTCCAGATTTTTCCATAGGCTCCTAATATTCCCATAAGCTCCAAAATATTCCCATAAGCTCACAAATTTTTCCATAGGCTTGTAATATTCCCAAAAGCTCCTAATATTCCCATAAGATCCTACTTATTCCCATAAGCTCCTAGTATTCCCATAAGCTCCTAAATATTCACATAGGCTCCTACATATTCCCATTAGCTTCTACATTTTTCCATAAGCTCCCACATGTTCCCATAAGCTCCCACATATTCCCATAAACTCCTAAAATACCTATATTCTCCCACATATTCCCATAAGCTCCCACATATTCCCATAAGCTCCTACTTATTCCCATAAGCTCCTAATATTCCCATAAAACCCTAAATATTCACATAGGCTCCTACATATTACCATAAGCTTCTACATTTTCCCATAAGCTCCCTCATATTCCCATAAGCTCCTAATATTCACATAAGCTCCTACATATTCCCATAAGCTCCCAAAAATTCTCATAAGCTCTCAAATATTCCTACAAACTCCCGCATATTCCCATATGCTCCAGTATATTCCCATAAGTTCCCATGTATTCCCATTCTCTCTCACACACACACTTTCTCTTTCCTTATCTCTCTTTTTCGAAAATTGACATAGAGTTGAATCTACTTACGCATGGCCGTTGATCATTGTGTAGCAGAAAATTGAAACGGAGCTTATAGTCCGTTTCAAAAATTGAAAAGCAGGAGAAGAATTTACTGATGCGTAAAAATTTGACCTTACTTGGTTGAAAATAAACACAAAGCCTATATCTCATTCGCCAAATACTAAACAGGAGTAGAATAAATAAGCACATATTCCTATAAGTCTTACATATTCCCATAAGCTCCTACATATTCCCATAAGCTCCTAAATATTCCCCATAAGCTCCTCACATATTCCCATAAGCTCCTACATATTCCCATAAGCTTCAGATTTATATATAATCCCATAGCTATATTCCCATAAGCTCCTACATATTCCCATAAGCTCCTAAATATTCCCATAAGCTCCTAATACTCCTCATAAGCTCCTAATATTCCCATAAGCTCCATATAAGCTCCCAAATAATCCCATAAGCTCCCACATATTCCCATAAGCTCCTACATACTCCCTCCTTCATATTGCCCATAATACTCCCATAAGCTCCTTATATTCCAATTAGCTCCTACATATTCCCATAAGCTCCGTACATTATTCCCATAAGCTCCTTAATATTTCATATAACCTCCTACTTATTCCCCCATAAGCTCCTACATATTCCCATAGGCTCCTAATATTCCCATAAGCTCCCGCTGTAAAATTCCCATAAGCTCCTATATATTAACATTAAAGCTGCCATTATATCCTTATAAGCTCCTACATATTCTCATAAGCTCCTAAATATTTCATAAGCTCTTAGATATTCCTGTATAGGCTCCAAAATATACTAATAAGCTCCTACATATTCCCATGCAGATCCCACATATTCTGCATAAGATCCCTACATATTTACATAAGATCTCCACATATATCTACATAAGCTCCTACATATTCCCACTAAGCTCCTAATAATATTCCCATACGCTCCTACATATTCCCATAAGCTCCTAATTCTCCCATAAGCACCCGCTAATATTCCCATAAGCTCCTAAATATTCCCATAAGCACCTAGATATTCCCATATGCTCCCAGATTTTCCAATAAGCTTCTCATATTCCAGTAAGCTCCCACATATTCCCTATAAGCTCCCACATATTCCC
>JAGDYQ010000147.1:2644511-2667189 GCA_021962125.1 Bulinus truncatus | reverse complement strand
GAAAAGATTTAACTTATACAGTGGGTATTCGGTTAACGAACTGTTCGGACAGCGAACAAATCGGACAACGAACACTTTCAGGAAAGATTTTTGTGTTCGGACAACGAACAAAATTCGGATAACGAACAAAAACTAATTCTAACAAAAACGTCTCGGCTCTCGGAACACCCGACATCAGTCCTCAATTTGTCCTGAAAATGGATGTGCGCGTGCGCTGACACGTCATTATTCATACTACGTAGCAGTTAGACAGCACCGTTTGACGCGTAGGGCAGTGTGCGACGACACATCGCCAATAGTGTACCATACATGTGTAGTTGGTTTATGTCCTTGTGGTTTTCGTATGCACTTCTCTAAACGCCTTATAAAAAAACCCTGAAAATTTGACAACATTATGGGACCTGAAAAGAGTGAAATGTCAAGAACTGTGCTCACCATAAAAACCAAGCAAGAGATTATAACTAAAGTAGAGAGTGGACAAATAATGACTGATGTTACCAGGCAGTACGGCTTGAACAGGTCTACTGTCAGGCACAATCCTAGCTAAAAAAGAAGACTCAAGCCGCTAAAGGAGTAACGAAAATTACATCTAAGAGGCAAAAAAAAAAAGTGTCATCCATGATAAAATCGAGAGTTTGCTTTTGGTTTGGATAAATGAACGGGAGGTGAAAAGAGATGTAACTAGAATGGCCATCATTCAAGAGAAGGCTGGAGAAATTTTGAGAAATTGAAAGAACAAACTCCAGGCTCGTCCTCCGAAAATCTAGAATTCAAGTCTGCCACTGGCTGGTTTACAAAGAAGATTTAAAAGGAGATCTGTCATTAAACAAGCTGATGTCAATAGGGTTGCTGATCTCCACAACGACATTGCTATCAATCATTTCCTGAACGTCCTGAAGGAGAGAGAAAAACAATCGACATTGGACATGTTCTTTAACGCCCAAATAAAAGAAAAAGAACTGATTAATAAGCAAGACTATATGTATGTATCATATTTGTAATAAATAAACTTACTAAGAAATTATTCTTGTACATGACAATTTTTTTTTAATTTAATTTTTAGGATCGCCAGAACGAATTAATCAAACTCCCATTAAGATATATGGTAAATCGATGATCGGTTAACGAACGATTCGGATAGCGAACATAATTGTGGAACGGATTAAGTTCGTTAACCGAATACCCACTGTACTATTGTGTTTCATGAATAACTTGTTGACGTGTTCATATTATTGATTGTGGTGTATAAGGAGTTACGACTTTGTGAACAATGTATGCCCCACAGTAACCATGTACACAACAGTATAATCATTGCTATGTATGCCCCACAGTAACCATGTACACAACAGTATAATCATTGCAATGTATGCCCCACAGTAACCCTGTACACAACAGTATAATCATTGCAATGTATGCCCCACAGTAACCATGTACACAACAGTATATTCATGGCAATGGTTTTCTTTCTTTCTTATTTTCTAATGGAGGCTAGGGGTTGTCAAACATTTAATTAGGGCCTACAATGGGTTCTTAAATTTGTCTGAAGTGCAGGATCAGCAGATAGAATATGGATGAAGTATTTATATAAAACGTAATCAACTGACGGTGCTGAAGTCCTCATGTAGAGAGCAGAGCGCCCCCCCCCCTATGAATAAGTCAAAGAACAAAGTGCGTCATTTTCATTATAGGAATTGTTCAATTGCATGCTGGTGCATCCAAGACATAGCTGGCAGAATTAAAGGCCTAGCAGGATATTTGTTTATAATGCGAAATTTTATTGATACTGTTTACTTTATGTTTTCAAATATTTTGTTGGTGTTCCTTTCAATTCGTAAAAACTTCTAGAGTAAATTTGCTGGTAGTAATGTTTTGTTACACATACTGAAATAAATGTTTTGTTACAACTACTAAAGTAACTGTCGTGTTACACCAACTAAAGTAAATGTCTTGTTACACCTACTGAAGTAAATGTCTTGTTACACCTACTGAAATAAATGTCTTGTTACACCTACTGAAGTAAATGTCTTGTTACACCTACTGAAATAAATGTCTTGTTACACCTACTGAAGTAAATGTCTTGTTACACCTACTGAAGTAAATGTCTTGTTACACCTACTAAAATAAATGTCTTGTTACACCTACTGAAGTAAATGTCTTGTTACACCTACTTAAGTAAATGTCCTGTTACACCTACTGAAATAAATGTCTTGTTACACCTACTGAAGTAAATGTCTTGTTACACCTACTGAAATAAATGTCTTGTTACACCTACTAAAGAAACTGTCGTGTTACGCCAAAATAAGTAAATGTCTTTTTACAACTACTAAAGTAACTGTTGTGTTACACCAACTAAAGTAAATGTCTTGTTACACCTACTGAAGTAAATGTCTTGTTACACCTACTGAAATAAATGTCTTGTTACACCTAGTGAAGTAAATGTCTTGTTACAACTACTAAAGAAACTGTCGTGTTACACCAAAATAAGTAAATGTCTTTTTACAACTACTAAAGTAACTGTCGTGTTACACCCACTGAAGTAAATGTCTTGTTACACCTACTGAAGTAAATGTCTTGTTACACCTACTGACGTAAATGTCTTGTTACACCTACTGAAACAAATGTCTTGTTACACCTACTGAAGTAACTCTGGTATCACAAAAATACGGATTGAGATCATGGTGTCATAAAAATACGGATTGAGTTTATGGTGTCATAAAAATACGGATTGAGATTATGGTGTCATAAAAATACGGATTGAGATTATGGTGTCATAAAAAATACGGATTGAGATTGTGGTGTCACAAAATACGGATTGAGATTATGGTGTCATAAAAATACGGATTGAGATTATGGTGTCATAAAATACGGATTGAGATTATGGTGTCATAAAATACGGATTGAGATTGTGGTGTCATAAAATACGGATTGAGATTATGGTGTCACAAAAATACGGATTGAGATTATGGCGTCATAAAAATACGGATTGATATTGTGGTGTCATAAAAATACGGATTGAGATTATGGCGTCATAAAAATACGGATTGAGATTATGGTGTCATAAAAATACGGATTGAGATTATGGTGTCATAAAAATACGGATTGAGATTATGGTGTCATAAAAATACGGATTAAGATTATGGTGTCATAAAATACGGATTGAGATTATGGAATCACAAAAATACGGATTGAGATTGTGGTGTCATAAGAATACGGATTGAGATTATGGTGTCATAAAAGTACGGATTGAGATTATGGTGTCATAAGAATACGGATTGAGATTATGGAATCACAAAAATACGGATTGAGATTATGGTGTCAAAAATATGGATTGAGATTGTGGTCTCACAAAAAAGGGAGTTTATAGATGGGTAAGTAAGTGCGAAGTAGTGAAGCTTTTTTGAGTCTTATGGAGACTAGCGACTAGCGATGAAATGATAAAAATAATAGGGCTTTAACTGAAAGGGACTCGTCCATTAATTAACTCAACAAATTTTAGCCCTTCTTAGACTTTCCTTCCCCACCCCCCACCCAAAATCTGAGTTGACTAACATAACAAAATGACGAGTCTCCTTCCCTAAATAACAAGCTTTAACTAAAACAGAAACTCTGCGGTTTTTCAATAAGTTTTGTTTGTACACTTTTGACTATTCAGTTCGCAACTGTCCGGCCACAACACTTCAGTTATTTGTAACGCCGTCCCACCAAACATCTGTAAAAAAAAACATTTTTTAAACTACACATTTCATGTGTGTAAGATCACTTCCATCATAATTTTAAACTACACATTTCATGTGTGTAAGATCACTTCCATCATATTTTTAAATTACACATTTCATGTGTGTAAGATCACTTCCATCATAATTTTAAACTACACATTTCATGTGTGTAAGATCACTTCCATCATATTTTTAAATTACACATTTCATGTGTGTAAGATCACTTCCATCATATTTTTAAATTACACATTTCATGTGTGTAAGATAACTTCCATCATATTTTTAAATTACACATTTCATGTGTGTAAGATCACTTCCATCATATTTTTCCTATTATGCATGGAATGTCCTCACAATCTTTCTATTTTCTCCAAAAGTCTGGAACCCATTTATTTTTCTTCATTTCTCTAGCCCTTGCCATGATTTCATTCCAGCATTATGCATACTTTGAATGGTCACTTATAAATTTCCAAGCATCCTATATAGCTACAGGGCAATAAGATATGTTCTTACTTTGCAGTGACTTTACAATATTCCTGCTTAAGGCCTACACAAAGATCAGAAAGTAATTAAAGGTACCAAGTTGACTGCTCCAGATTTTTAAAAAAAATTCAATCCGCGTACTTTGACATATCTTGAAGTAAACCCCTACACGTCGATTACTTCAATGGACAGTGCATTCAAGGCAGCAACTCTTGATGTTCATCTCTAGACTCCAGTGTTTGTGTGACCTTTCAATGTTACATGTACATAAAGTAATACTTTTTTATCGTAATATTATTGCTACAAATTATTAAAATCGACTGAAAAGATCATTTCTTCTTCCATTTTGCAGAAGTAATGTAAAAAAATTAAAGTTCAGTGTGTAAAGCAGCTCATAGTAATTCATATTTAGTGGTACCTCGACATACGAGTGCCCTATCATACGAGGTTTTTTTTATATCGAGCCGTCGAGCGAGCGATGTTTTTTGGTTTGAAATACGAGAAAAATTTGAGATATGAGCGGGTCGGCCGATTGCACAACACCCAGTTTACTGCGCCTCGTGCGTCTCAGTCATTGTGCTTGTTTTCCTCGCTGCCAAAGCATCTTTGATAAGCTTTTTATACATTTCTAGTACTTTATCACATTTCTTTAAATAACAATGGGTCCGAAGAAAGTGATTGGAAAGATCAATGCTCAGAAGAAGCGTGAAATGATAGAAAAAAAAAAACATGAGCAAAGTGACAGAATTGGCGAGGCAGTACGGGCGTAGTCAGGCCTGGACTAACCATTAGGCAACCAAGGCACGTGCCTAGGGCACCAAGCGTTTGGAGGGGCACCACAAGTCCTCAAGAAAAATGTGTATATTGTCCCGGTAGCCGCGCGTAATCGACATGACATTGGCAAATCACTAATGTAATATTGAATCGCACATTATTTAACCTTGGTACCACAACCTGGTGGTAAAATACATCACCCCCTTTCTATGTGCTATTTTATGCTATTTTTCTTCGAGGTTTTTTGTGGTATTTTGTTTTTACTTTTTTTTTTTGGATATGTTTGAGCTACGCAATGCACTAATACGTAGCGACAAACCCACTTTCGTTTAAGTCTGCTAGTGAAAACAATTGTCATTAGTGCTAATTTGTCAACGTGACAATGAACGAAGCCCCCCTACAATATTGTAGAAGGCGTTGCGTTGAATGACTGTACATTTGCATAACGGCTTAGATAAACAAAAAACATTGCAAAGAAGATACAAGGATTAAAATCTGCTTTCATGCTTGTATTTTGGGAAGAAATGTTACAACATTTTCACAGGATCAGTAAAGCTCTACAAAACGAGCACGTGAGCTTGTGAACGTGTAACTATTAGTATTCTTCAATAGTGAATCACTTGCATGAATCTAGGAATGAATTTGAAAGATTTGAAGAAGCTGCAAAAGAAATAGAACCAGGTGTGGATTATAAGTCAACTTTGACCCGTAATCGTAAACGACAGACATTGATGGTGATGCCCTGTGGTATTTCCACACATTGCATATATCTGATTTCCACGCCTTTATGGTGTCATAAAAATACGGATTGAGATTATGGTGTCATAAAAAATACGGATTGAGATTGTGGTGTCACAAAATACGGATTGAGATTATGGTGTCATAAAAATACGGATTGAGATTATGGTGTCATAAAATACGGATTGAGATTATGGTGTCATAAAATACGGATTGAGATTGTGGTGTCATAAAATACGGATTGAGATTATGGTGTCACAAAAATACGGATTGAGATTATGGCGTCATAAAAATACGGATTGATATTGTGGTGTCATAAAAATACGGATTGAGATTATGGCGTCATAAAAATACGGATTGAGATTATGGTGTCATAAAAATACGGATTGAGATTATGGTGTCATAAAAATACGGATTGAGATTATGGTGTCATAAAAATACGGATTAAGATTATGGTGTCATAAAATACGGATTGAGATTATGGAATCACAAAAATACGGATTGAGATTGTGGTGTCATAAGAATACGGATTGAGATTATGGTATCACAAAAATACGGATTGAGAATATGGTGTCTGTCGTATCCCACTTGTGTTCTAATTAAATCAGACGACACAACTCCTTGTATTGTAAAAGAATTAACTGAACTTTTTAATGCGTGATATTTACAGATGAGAATATGATAATACAATATAAACACTTGTTAAGATGCATCGATAAATCACATGTATAATTCTATAATTTAACACACACGATAAATACTAAGATCCATATTCGATGAGAGATGTGGCAATAAATCACAAGTAACTGCTATCACTATAAACCAGTACACGAGTCTATAACTATTATAACTCTCGACTGCACTGTCCACTTAGTCCACGTGTTATATCTAGTATCCCCTTCATGGGTCTCTAGTCTCTCTCTCTTGTGTGTGTGTCTCCGTCCCCCTTCTCAACCGTGGTAACTTCCCTATTTATAGGATATATCACCCCCTCATATTGCATCATTGGTGTAATTGCATCACTGGGGTGATTGCATCATGGATTGCATCACGGTGGGGATGATTGCATCATTGATTGCATCACTGGGGTTATTGCATCACTGGGTGATTGCATCACTGGTGATTGCATCATGCATGCCTGACCCTGCAAGCACTTACAAGGGATAGGACACCCCCATTATCCCCAAAAAAATGTCATTACCTAATGAAATTTTGGCAATATCAACAATTTTAAATAAAATCATCTAACATTACTTTCTTGCCATTGTTTATAGCATTACATGCTTTTGATATATCATTATTAATTATTCTATTATTTCTCAATCTTTTCAATAAAACAAAATGTAATACATGTTAATCTTAAAAAAAATATAAATACAATTACATCTCTAGACAGATGTCAATAATAAACAAATGTGTAACAAACTTTGGAAAAAAAAAATATATGGTTATCCTTGAGTAGATGTGTAGTTCATCACCTCATCAACATCAGGACGACGACGGATATGTGTAACATGTTTCTTACTACACTCTGTCTTGCTTCAATGATGTCAGGTCAAAGTTAAGCACACAAAAAATAGTCTCTACATAATAGTCTCTACACAAAATAGTCTCTACACAAAATAGTCTCTATACTAGTAAATGTCCATGGCAAAATTGTTTTCACAGTGTTCACGTTTAACATTGTCAGGATGACAATATGAGCAACGACTGCTCACAGTAAGGATGAATTGTTTCATTAACTGCAACGAAAAGTTGAGCAAAGTGTGCTCAACGATAACTTGCGTTGATAAAAACAGTCTTGTGACATCAGCTCAAACAACAGTAACTCAATCAACGTACATTTGTGTGTGACAAAATCGTTGAACATCTCAATGTCGATGACGGCAGTATAAAACTTATCCATTTAAGTAGTAATCCACATTTATTAATTGTCTGTAGATGTCCCAATTATCATTCTAGACAATAGATCTGATATATGATTGTTTGTACCCTTTATTCTTAAATCGTATTTTATTTCTTGTTTGTTGCCTAGCTTCATTTCTTTTTCTTTGTATCCAGTTCTTTACAATTGTTTCTGTGTGATATTTCGATACTCCTGGCACATTACCAATAATCAAATCACATACAGGATTATCTAGTATAATAGCTTCACATATACCAGCTAACCATGGTGAGTCTATTTTAATGGTTGCTACGTCACACGACTTTATAGTACCATCTCCAAGCTTGATGTGTGTTTTCTTTGACATGTACTGATCTTTGTTAACCAGACTTCTTTTCACAACTACAGTAGTACAACCTGAATCTCTAAGACATTTTCTTTGTTGACCATTAATGATAGCAGGATGAAATATTATTTGACATTTTGTATTTATAATATTTGCACAGTATTGTTCTGTTTCACCATTATCTTGAACTTTCTGTTTTGGATATTCTCTATCAGCATACTTTTGCGTAGAATTAAATTCTGGTCTGTTTCTGTTTTGACGTAAGTAAAGTTTTTCACCGTCATCTTGAACTTTCTGGTTTTGATACCTTCTATTAGCATACTTTTCAGTAGAATAATGTTCTGATCTGTTTCTATTTTGACGTAAGTCAAGTTTTTCTGGTCTATGTTGTTCTAGTTCTTTCTTTCTCAAGTAGCAGAACTTCAAAATGTGACCTTTTCTCTTACAATAGTGACAAATTCTTCTTTTAAAATAAACTTTATTATCTTTAGATTGACTCATGTATCTTGGTTTGTATATATCATTCTTTAATTTGTATGTTTCATTCCGTGGTTTGAATTTATCGATAGATGCACAAATGTCTGATATACTTATTTCATCATTGGGATAGCAATCTTTAAGCTATCCTCTAACCAAAGCGAATTTCGCGTATCTAGGTAGCTCGCGAAATTCGCCCCTCTTTCGCGGCAATGTAATTATATGGAGATGCTCAAACCGCGTAGAATTTCCGCGGCGGTGCAGAGAAATTTCGCGGCATCGCTTCTTTCAGTGTTTTTTCGCGTTTCGCGAGTGTAAACAATCCAAAATGGCTGCCTAGAAACATCGACTCAAATGAAAATCATGGTTAAAATTGATATAAATGTCTTAAAATTAACAAATAAGACTTACATTTACATATAGAAACTTGAATTATATCAGATTATACCAAAAAGTAAATTTTTTTTCACTTTTTACTTGTAAAATACCATAACTGTAGAAAATATATCATAAGAAGAAAATGTCTGCCGACGTCTTCAAATAAACAAAAAGAAAATTTAAAAAATCATTATATCCGGTCGGCTGACGCTTACGTTCGCTTCGCTTAGGTGTAGCGAGGGTTTTTCGCGCTTTGAAAAATCTCACGTGAGAAATAGCGCAGCGGAACGCTTCGCTTTGATTTGAGGATAGCTTAATAGTCACTTAGAACTTTTATTAGGTCTTTGATAGTTTTTACATTCCTTTGTTTAATGAAGGAAAACACTTCTCTGGTGCACATGTTAAAAACTTTGTCGACTACCATCATTTCTAAAATCTCAGTTGGTTTATTTATGTCAACTTCTGCCATCATAAGCCATGATTTTAAATCACTCATAACTAAATCAATGAACTGTTGAGGTTGTTCTTTATTTGACATTTTTAATTCATGAAATCGGTGACGATAATGTTCTTCTGTTTTATTAAAATATTTCAGAAGTTTCATCTTTATATCTTCATAAGTCAACTCAGCATAGTTATGTATTGTCATGATTGCTTTTCTTGCATCATCTTTTACAAGCTTGAAAAGTTCCGACTTCCATTCACTGATTGGAATTTTTTGTAGCTGACATTGTTGTTCAAAGACATGTAAGCATGTGTCAATATCTTCAGTTTTACCATTGAAAGGTTGCATTTTTAATTGAGTCGAGTAATTTCCTTTTGACTCTTCTATTACAGTTGTTTTAGTTGCAGCTATTCTTGCTAGTTCTAGTTCATGATTTAATTTTCTTTCTAATTCTCTTTGTTTTATTCTCTCATCTCTTTCTCTATCCTCATTTTCTTTTTTGTCTATATATTCCAACAATTTATCACCTTTGAGACCTAATTCTTCTCCCCTAATTTTGTATTGTCTCCATTTTTCTTCTTCTAGGGTACTAGCCATTGTTATTTTCAGACGTATAAACAAATGAAAACGTTGGAATGTCACGTGGTAATATAACTAATCCAAAATATGTCGAGAAATATTTCAAGAATAAAATGTTATTCTTACCGTTAAGTCCACGTGTTATATCTAGTATCCCCTTCATGGGTGTTGAGGATCCCGGAGCGAAACCCCAGATGTTGAAGATCCCGAGAAGGGTCCCCAGATGTTGAGGTCCCCTTTGAGGGTATCCCTGGCTTGTTGCTAGTGGTATGAGGGCTGACCCAAAGGTTGACTCGTATTTGTATTTTTCGTTTCCGCCACACACACAGTCTCACCAACAATTAGACGTAAAACCAGTCACGATGATCAATCCAACAAGTGTCGTGTGACAACAATCAAATATTTATTTACAGAGAGGCACCAGTCCGTAACAGGGCTCTGGTGGCCTTTCAAATAAAGCAAAGGTAATCCAAAAAGATACAGCAAAAGAGGTAATCCAATATAAAATCATGAATAAATTGAAGGACGTGTTCACTCTAGATCTCTCTCTCTCAATTTCTCACTCTCTCTCTATGTCTCTCTTTCTCTCACTCAGAGACTATTCACCAATCGACTCTCTCCGACTCGGCTCACCGATCGAATGTCTTGAATCTATCTTTCATTCCCCCCACATCGCTTTTCACACGTGACCCTTAGCCAATCAAATATAATATCTGCTTCATTCAAACTTTCAAATTAGGGGGTGGAGCCTAGATGGGGGGGGGAGAGAAGTACGCCATGCAGACAAAGACAATAGTAACTGGACCTCCATCCCTTTGTCGGCAATTGACCAGGGCCGAGTGACCAGGGAAACTTCCCCGCGTGGAAAGTAACGTGTTTCTGTTAACCGCTACTGGGGTTCGTCGGCGGAGGTTCCGCTGAACACCTGGTCTATGACGCAATTACGGGGGGGGGTGAAACGGGTGGGGAACTTGAGAGTGGGAACGTTATATTATTCTACATGGCTTAATATACATCTTAACGTTAGTAATACTTCTACGTTAAGGGTTGGAGTAAGGGGATGGTTTCGACAGATTAGTCACAACCTGTGACAATGGGTCTCTAGTCTCTCTCTCTTGTGTGTGTGTCTCCGTCCCCCTTCTCAACCGTGGTAACTTCCCTATTTATAGGATATATCACCCCCTCATATTGCATCATTGGTGTAATTGCATCACTGAAGTGATTGCATCATTGATTGCATCATGGATTGCATCACGGGGATGATTGCATCATTGATTGCATCACTGGGTTGATTGCATCACTGGGTGATTGCATCACTGGGGTGATTGCATCACTGGGTGATTGCATCATTGATTGCATCACTGGGTTGATTGCATCATTGATTGCATCACTGGGGTGATTGCATCATGCATGCCTGACCCTGCAAGCACTTACAAGGGATAGGACAGTGTCATAAAAATACGGATTGAGATTATGGTGTCATAAAAATACGGATTGAGATTATGGTGTCATAAGAATACGGATTGAGATTGTGGTGTCATAAGAATACGGATTGAGATTATGGTATCACAAAAATACGGATTGAGATTATGGTGTGAAAAATACGGATTGAGATTATGGTGTCATAAAAATACGGATTGAGATTATTGTGTCATAAAAATACGGATTGAGATTATGGTGTCATAAAAGTACGGATTGAGATTATGGTGTCATAAGAATACGGATTGAGATTATGGAATCACAAAAATACGGATTGAGATTATGGTGTCAAAAATATGGATTGAGATTGTGGTCTCACAAAAAAGGGAGTTTATAGATGGGTAAGTAAGTGCGAAGTAGTGAAGCTTTTTTGAGTCTTATGGAGACTAGCGACTAGCGATGAAATGATAAAAATAATAGGGCTTTAACTGAAAGGGACTCGTCCATTAATTAACTCAACAAATTTTAGCCCTTCTTAGACTTTCCTTCCCCACCCCCCACCCAAAATCTGAGTTGACTAACATAACAAAATGACGAGTCTCCTTCCCTAAATAACAAGCTTTAACTAAAACAGAAACTCTGCGGTTTTTCAATAAGTTTTGTTTGTACACTTTTGACTATTCAGTTCGCAACTGTCCGGCCACAACACTTCAGTTATTTGTAACGCCGTCCCACCAAACATCTGTAAAAAAAAACATTTTTTAAACTACACATTTCATGTGTGTAAGATCACTTCCATCATAATTTTAAACTACACATTTCATGTGTGTAAGATCACTTCCATCATATTTTTAAATTACACATTTCATGTGTGTAAGATCACTTCCATCATAATTTTAAACTACACATTTCATGTGTGTAAGATCACTTCCATCATATTTTTAAATTACACATTTCATGTGTGTAAGATCACTTCCATCATATTTTTAAATTACACATTTCATGTGTGTAAGATAACTTCCATCATATTTTTAAATTACACATTTCATGTGTGTAAGATCACTTCCATCATATTTTTCCTATTATGCATGGAATGTCCTCACAATCTTTCTATTTTCTCCAAAAGTCTGGAACCCATTTATTTTCTTCATTTCTCTAGCCCTTGCCATGATTTCATTCCAGCATTATGCATACTTTGAATGGTCACTTATAAATTTCCAAGCATCCTATATAGCTACAGGGCAATAAGATATGTTCTTACTTTGCAGTGACTTTACAATATTCCTGCTTAAGGCCTACACAAAGATCAGAAAGTAATTAAAGGTACCAAGTTGACTGCTCCAGATTTTTTAAAAAAATTCAATCCGCGTACTTTGACATATCTTGAAGTAAACCCCTACACGTCGATTACTTCAATGGACAGTGCATTCAAGGCAGCAACTCTTGATGTTCATCTCTAGACTCCAGTGTTTGTGTGACCTTTCAATGTTACATGTACATAAAGTAATACTTTTTTATCGTAATATTATTGCTACAAATTATTAAAATCGACTGAAAAGATCATTTCTTCTTCCATTTTGCAGAAGTAATGTAAAAAAATTAAAGTTCAGTGTGTAAAGCAGCTCATAGTAATTCATATTTAGTGGTACCTCGACATACGAGTGCCCTATCATACGAGGTTTTTTTTATATCGAGCCGTCGAGCGAGCGATGTTTTTTGGTTTGAAATACGAGAAAAATTTGAGATATGAGCGGGTCGGCCGATTGCACAAGACCCAGTTTACTGCGCCTCGTGCGTCTCAGTCATTGTGCTTGTTTTCCTCGCTGCCAAAGCATCTTTGATAAGCTTTTTATACATTTCTAGTACTTTATCACATTTCTTTAAATAACAATGGGTCCGAAGAAAGTGATTGGAAAGATCAATGCTCAGAAGAAGCGTGAAATGATAGAAAAAAAAAAACATGAGCAAAGTGACAGAATTGGCGAGGCAGTACGGGCGTAGTCAGGCCTGGACTAACCATTAGGCAACCAAGGCACGTGCCTAGGGCACCAAGCGTTTGGAGGGGCACCACAAGTCCTCAAGAAAAATGTGTATATTGTCCCGGTAGCCGCGCGTAATCGACATGACATTGGCAAATCACTAATGTAATATTGAATCGCACATTATTTAACCTTGGTACCACAACCTGGTGGTAAAATACATCACCCCCTTTCTATGTGCTATTTTATGCTATTTTTCTTCGAGGTTTTTTGTGGTATTTTGTTTTTACTTTTTTTTTTTGGATATGTTTGAGCTACGCAATGCACTAATACGTAGCGACAAACCCACTTTCGTTTAAGTCTGCTAGTGAAAACAATTGTCATTAGTGCTAATTTGTCAACGTGACAATGAACGAAGCCCCCCTACAATATTGTAGAAGGCGTTGCGTTGAATGACTGTACATTTGCATAACGGCTTAGATAAACAAAAAACATTGCAAAGAAGATACAAGGATTAAAATCTGCTTTCATGCTTGTATTTTGGGAAGAAATGTTACAACATTTTCACAGGATCAGTAAAGCTCTACAAAACGAGCACGTGAGCTTGTGAACGTGTAACTATTAGTATTCTTCAATAGTGAATCACTTGCATGAATCTAGGAATGAATTTGAAAGATTTGAAGAAGCTGCAAAAGAAATAGAACCAGGTGTGGATTATAAGTCAACTTTGACCCGTAATCGTAAACGACAGACATTGATGGTGATGCCCTGTGGTATTTCCACACATTGCATATATCTGATTTCCACGCCTTTATTGACAAACTTGAAACAGAGATGAGTAGACGAGGACAGGTGTATAATGATAAAGCAGCTTGATTTTCTTGTTTGATCTCAGTGTTGTGAAGGACTAATAAATGATTATCCTGAAGATCTGAACAATAATGTATATACTGAACAGTTCCACTCATATATTCCCACAATTTTTGAGATTTAAAATCTGAAAACAACACGTTCAGTCATGCAGAATTATACAAAGTAATAGTTAGAGACAACATCAAGTGTGCTTTTCCAAATGTAGACAAATATTTCAAACGATGACTAACAGCTGACTAGACCTAAACCATTATTTATTATGAGAAATCAGCTTAAGATACATGTATTACTAATGACCAAAAGAGGGGATGACAAACAGCATATTACATCTGGGTGACGTGACACGGTTTTGTGTATATTTGAATGCAATGAGTTGTATGTATTTCGATTAAAAAAAAGAAATGAATTGAAAAGATTGTTAAAATTTTACTAGAGGCTTTCAAAATAAATCTTCTGCATGTCAAAATAAATTTTCTACATGTCACAATGGTGGCATGAGCGTTAAGGAAAAGAACTCTAAAAAAACAGAAATAAATTATAGGACGTTCGTATTCTAAGAATTGTTTTTAATGTTAGGATTCCAAGTTGTTCGTTATAAGTTATTAGAATTTTAGGTATCGCCATAATTTTCAGGGTCCGACACGGGCGGATTTTATGCAACTTGTAGACTACCGCATACAAAAGATGAACTTACTTGTAGACTACCGTTTACAAACATATGAACTTACTTGTAGACTACCGTTTACAAACATATGAACTTACTTGTAGACTACCGTTTACAAACATGAAATTACTTATAGACTACCGCATACAAACATATGAACTTACTTGTAAACCAGTGCTTCTCAAACTTTTTGAAGTCATGGCCCCCCTTAGAACGCCAATCAATAGGTCGCGGCCCCCCTATTTTTTTGTGTTGGTTTAGATTGCTTAAATTTATAATTTTAAACTTCTATATGCAAACTTTTACTTGTCAATACATGCTTTTTCTAATGTTAACAATGAAACAGTGAAAGGATGCAACATATAAAAAACTAGATTTTATTTTAAACATATATTAGTACTATTTACATACATTAGGTTAATTATATTTTATGTGTCACATTTTTCGAAATTTAACGGCCCCCCTTGGGACAGTCCACGGCCCCCAGGGGGCCGCGGCCCACCACATTGAGAAGCACTGTTGTAGACTACCGCATACAAACATATGAGCTTACTTATAGATTACCGCATACAAACATATAAACTTACTGTATGAGCTTTTCTAAACTCATTTAACTGTTCAGAGGCTTTGTCTTTGACATCATCCAGACATTTATTTTCCTGTTCCACTGCTGCCTCCTTTTTACACTCTCGTTCACATGGTTTATACACACCAGGGTTGACGCAAGGTTTTCCTGGTCCAGACTTTTTAGTTGTCCTTGTCTCTAGACCACTTTTGTAATCTTTTGGATCGTAAGTTTTGATCCTGTCTGTTTTTTGTACTTGTCTGCTCAGCATGGTGGGTGTTAGAATAATTTCTTCGTTCATCATATCAAGCCGTTTTTTTTCTTCAACAGCAGCTAACACAGCAGCAGAACATACATGTTCGATCTTGATATGTTTTATACCTAATGAGTCAATTACAACTACGTTAACCAATAGCTCATGAGTCTATAATGACTACATTAATCAATACCTAATTAGCAGGGCTCGATTTAACATCGGGGATATCCCCGGCCCTGAGAAATGTCATCCCCGGCTCTGCTTTAGCTAATATATCCCTGCCGGGGATGTAGCCATAGACATTTATCCCCGGCTCTGCAGAATTTTTAGAGCATTTTCGAAAAAAAATGTCTCCGTTTTGTCTGTCTGTCTGTCTGTCTGTCCGTCATCACCCTAGATCTCAACAACCCTAAGTCCTAGACCCATTATGTATATATAATTTTGTAGGTCTTGGCCTGCCATGTGTGCAGCAAAAATTCATTTCGCGATCTGACCTCTCAGGGCCGTAAAAGGGGGCTTATAAAGTACCGTTTTTTACTATATAAGCTATATTAATAAAGGAGTGCCATATATCTCAGCAACCATAAGTCCTAGACACATGATGTATATATCATTTTGTAGGTCTTGGCCTGCCATGTGTGCAGCAAAAGTTCATTTCCCGATAGAACCTCTGAGGGCCGGGCTTCAGGGCTCCTAAGGGGCTTACTGAAAGCTAACAAACGTACTGAATCATAACACGAAAATGCGCTAACACGTCCTGTGTCCAGAATGGGACAGGCTTAATTGCTTGTTTTTTCAACCCCGGCAATAGCTTTTTTTTTAATCGAGCACTGCTAATGAGTCAATTTTAATTACTTTAATCAATAGCCCATGAGTCAATAATGACTACATTAATCAATACCTAAAGAGTCAATTATAACTAGGTAATCAAAACTTAAAGCGTCAATCAAAATCTCAATGCGATGCCTAATTAGTCAATCAAAATCACAATGCGATGCCTAATTAGTCAATCAAATTCACAATGCGATGCCTAATTAGCCAATCAAAATCACAATGCGATGCCTAATTAGTCAATCAAAATCTCAATGCGATGCCTAATTAGTCAATCAAAATCACATTGCGATGCCTAATTAGTCAATCAAAATCACCATGCGATGCCTAATTAGTCAACAAAATCACAATGCGATGCCTAATTAGTCAACAAAATCACAATGCGATGCCTAATTAGTCAATCAAAATCACAATGCGATGCCTAATTAGTCAATCAAAATCGCATTACTATTCAAGCATAATTAGATTAATGAATACCGCAGTGGCGGGTCAATCCTACCCATATTAATCGATCATTCATGTATCCCATTATTTTTAATCAAACTAAGCTACACATGATATCCCTCTCTGTTCAAACTTTAATAACAAAATGGGAGAGTCCGTCTGGCCTAGTCATAATTTCTGTTTAATGACGTGACAGCTGTCAAAATGTCAGTAAGCCAAAAGATTCTGTCCTCCGTCTTCATGCTGAAAACAAACCACTTTGATCAGCACTCTAGTTACTGAGACCTTGGGACATTAAATTCGGAGAAGTTCTTGTAAGAACGCCTATTTCCCAAAACTGCTCCTTCCAGTCTTACACTCATTCAAATCTGATGCTGAGAGAGACCTGATGAATACTTTTACCTAGTCTCGAGAAATGTATCTAAACCCCCCCCCCCCACTCTAAATTTATAATCTTTTCAAAAATATGTTTTTAATTGTTAATTTTAGTTAATTTGTAAAAGATATACTATATTATGTGTTCATATGCAGTTGATCTTTTAAATTATATATAGGCCTAAGCGTAGTTTTAAAATCGTTTGATAAAATTATGTAGAACGATTCTGAATGATAACCGTTCAGAAATCTCAACAAATGTGTACAGGAAATATTCAGTTAATAGGATACGTGCATTCCTACCTTTCGAAATTAGACGCATAACATTCATTTTGCTGGACCTTGTACAAAATAAAAATAAATTACGAAGGAACTTAAATAGTATTTGAATACTCCAGTAAGGACAAAATACTGTGACGTCATCTGTTTCGAATATTTCATCAGTTCCGTTCATTTGCACTTTAATGTGCTAAACAAATATTTTTGTAGTGGGGAAACTTTTAGAGTTGTGATATTATATTTCACTTTTTTTTTCAATTTTATCTTTTTTAATATTATCAGTATCAGTGGCGCAACTAGGGGGGGGGGCATTGGGGGCATTTGCCCCCTCCGAAATAAAAAAAAATTAAAAGATTAAAACCAAAATGTGTTTAAAATAAAATACAAATATATAAATAATGTGATTTTTTAATACAAGTGATTTTTTGCCCCCCCCCCCCCTGAAAGTTTGGTCTAGTTGCGCCTCTGATCAGTATTAGGGCTGTCCTAATTTTTAGATCCTGCAGGAATCGGAACCGGAATTGGATTTAATACTTGAATCCTGCCGGTATCGGAACAGGAACCGGATTTTACCGAATTAAATAGTAACTCTTCCGAACGAAGTAGTAATTTCTCGCCTAACATAAAAAAGATATAAGAATGAAAAATATAATAAAAATTTAGTTTTTTAAGTTCTAGATAGCAAAAAACAGTATTAACCATTTGGATCTTGAAGAATATGGCTAAAACCCCTTCCCCAATCTTGAGTTAAGAAAGATAACTCTGTCAAAATAACAGGTTCTTTGTTTTGAAAAATTATTTTAATAACTAGCTGTACCCTGCGAAGCCTTTGCAGGAAGATAGACTATTGTAAAACCATTGCCGAACCTAGGATTTGGGGGCCCTGAATTTCGACATTCGATACCATGACATGAGATTATGTACTTAATATCTAATGTAAAAAATAATTTTGGGGGCTCCCCTCAAGCTGGAACCCGGCGGGACTTTCGATTTTGGACCCCCCCCCTCCGTTACGCCTCTGTGTTCAGCTTTGATACATATTTTCAAAATATTGTTTTTTAAGTTATGAAATAATTAAAAATCTAATTAGTTGTTGCTTCTTTATATTACAACATCCTAAAGGATACATTATTTCAATTTTAAAAAATGTCAAAGAGATCTAATTAGTTACTTTTCATTAAAACAACTAAAAGGATACATTCTGAAAAAAAAACAATTAAGAAAAAATGTCTCTGAGAGGAATCGAACCTGGAAAAAGCATAAAAATGACTCATGGCCAAGCGTGTAACCCATTCTGCCAGCATGCCAAACAAACTAAGATACAATTTTAATGTACTATTGAAAAAAACTTTTGCTCCGTTGTTTTCACTTACTTTTGACCTAGTTTTAGGCCTATATTCTTATTTTGTAATTTAAAATAATTCAAAGCCGGATTTATTTAAAAAAAATTAAATATTATAAAAGCTGAGAACTTAATTTGAATAGAAATTTGCAGAATTTCTTTTTTTAAATATTATATCGACTTTGAAAAAAGAACTTTATTTACGAAATTAGATACGAAAACGCGGTCACTAGATTTCTATTACAATCAAACAAAGAAATGGGTAACATTTCTTAGAAAGTATAATAAACATATTTATTAATAAATGAATTCCAAAAAAAAAATACTGTGGCACCACCCGACAGCGTATTTTTCTTTAGTTTTCCATAGTGACGTCACCAAACCTTGTTATTTCATTCATACTTTACTTTCATTATCTGACTATTTCCCATAAAAACGCAAATTAAAATGCATTTCAATTCTAAATCAATATCACTTTAATGTTCAATTTAAAATGTATCTTCAAGTTATTTATCTAAATATGCGAGGAATTTTATCTTCATCGTGACATAATCCACGAAATTAAAAAATGTGCAGAAAAATAAATTATTGAACTATTTTTAAACAATCAACACCCAAAAATAGATCATTGTCTGCTCTTTAAAGAAACTTTTATAGCTAAATAATATAGTTTATAAAAAACACGGAATCAAACGTAGCGGAAGGTAAGGTGTCGTATTACTAGACTAGATAAGATTCAAATCTTCCTTTTTAATATATTTTTTCTCACATATAGAACTAACTAAAAGCGATCGACGTTATTATATTTTTGAAAATGCAGGAAAGAAAAAAAGGAAGTTATTGGTTTAATTTAATTGTATAGCGCTAAATATTTTAAAAATATGTTGCGCCAAAAAAAAATTATTACACCAAAATTTCAAACAACAAAGAAATCCGGCTTAAATCCGGCACATTTTAATCGGAACCGGAATCGGAACCGGATTTATTAAAACTGCCGGAATCCGGCTTAACAGGAACCGGAATCGGATTCCGGAACAGCCCTAATCCGTATTACTTTTCAACACCATTGGTTAAGGCCGCAATCAGAAATTTTGACATTTTACATCTGGGCCCCTTTGGCTCTCCCACGCTTTCAGATTGGCAACCAAATATATAAATTAAAAACAAATTTAAAAGCGACGTCCACCCTTCCCCCCATTCCTCAAGGTTTGGAGCCCCTTTCAAGCTTTTGTTGTCCCCCCCCCCATTCCCTAGCGACGGCCCTGCATCGGTTTGATACGTCACATAGTATCGCGTTTTTTAAATGTAATTACCTTAACCCAGATATAGGTGGGGAATAGTATCGCGTTTTTTAAATGTAATTACCTTAACCCAGATATAGGTGGGGAATTTGGCCGAGGAAGAATTTTTTTAAGCGACAATACAATTAGGGTTTCTCATTTCCAGGATTCCGGAAAAAAAAAATGGTTCTGATCCAACCATGGATCCTGCGAAATCCCGAGATAAGTTATGTCCTTTTTAACTGGCATTAAAAAATAGCTTAAAGGTAAGAGAGGAAATAATATACAGGCTACTTATTTTACAATACAACACCAAGATAAAAATGATGTTTCTGTTAAGTCATTCGAAATTGACTATTAGCGAGATCGATGATTTCATGGATGATGTTAAAAGCTCGCCAGCTGATACGGATGAAAATGTAAATGCAATTTTAGATTGTTTAAAAATTTCGGAAAGCCCTAATGACGATGAAGCATCAACAAAATATTATGTTGCAGGAGCAATTGCACATTACATCCTTCGTCAGAATAAGTGTACCAGCTGTAGAGAAATATTAGTCGATGAAAATTTTAAAGACATTGACGAATTAAGATTGAAAAAGCTGGATGTTTTTTTGAACGATGTCAACAAAGGAGGGCTATTGAAGCCATCTGAGTACACCTTCTATACTTGACTACAAAATTGGAAAGTATTCAATTCATTGAAAAGATCAGCAAGTAGTCTGAAACTATTTCTAGGACAAACAAATAAAAAAAATGTTTGTTAAAATTGTTGATATGGTAACAATTGATGAGTCATTGGTGATTGCAGAATTTTTTTTTAAATTTCAGTCATAATTTAAAATAACTTATTTCTGAAATTTTTTTTAATTTTTCGTCTAAAAATTATGTTAAGCAATTGAATGAGGCGGTTCATGAAAAACAAATGAAAAAACGAAAAATAAACTGCTATTAAACATGAAGACTAACGCTAAACACTTGATTGTGTATCAGCCTAAAACGTATTCTTTAAGATATTGGTTTTCCTTCCTGATGCTATATCAAGATTTCCATGGTTCATGTGTGTGATTTGGAAAGACTTGCTCCAAAAAATTGATAATGTCAACAAAGCTCTACAGGAGCCTGGAATTGAGACAACGACCATCATCAACTTGTATGACAGTCTTGTTCTTAACTTTCATGATACACGCGATAAATTTGAAATGTACGAAGGTATAGCAAAAGAGCTCTCACAAACGGACTATAAAGAATGTACACAACGCAAACGACAGCGAAACCGATTTCATGATGAAGTTGTGGATGATAATGATCCGGTTTTAGGTATGAGTCCTAGGGAAAAATTCCATACTCAGTCTTTTTATGTTAACATAGACAGACTTTTTACTGAGATGGGAAAACGCGAGCAGCCTAAGCAACACTACATGAAAGGTTCAACTTTCTTCTGGACAGATTTCTGTCAACTGATCAACTGATCAAACAGTTTCGAAAGCCAATTCACTAATTGAGATGTACCCATCAGATCTGGAAGAGGCATTTACTAATGAATTTTTTTGTTCTAACGGATATTTGCTGACAAGAAAACTGAGGCTGATATGCTTACAGCATACAGGATAAGTTGGTGACAAGTTTTCCAAAAGTAAATATTGTTTTCCGGATCTATCTTTCAATTTTCGGAACAAATACTGAAGGTGAACGTTCCTTTTTAAAACTCAAATTGATAAAAACGTATCTTTGGTCAACGATGGTACAAACACATCTATCCTCCCTGGCATTACTTTCATCTGAAATTTGGAGTTCATCAACAATTTCAGTCTTTCTTTTCGCCAGAAACTTTCTGAAGCATTGCCACTCAGCCGATAGATCGTCAGCATTCAACGGAAAACATTCTGACAGTAGAGCAAGCTCTTTCGACTCCTCGGACAAACTTTTACATTCTAAAACTGCTGGATTCAGTATTGACGCAGTATTGATGTAGCCTACTACGTCGCCAAAACGTTTGTCTAAGTTTTTCATTAGCTTGTCAATGTACAGCTTAACAACTTTCTCGTAAATGTCCACCACGTTGGCCGACTTGTCCACAGTATGCAATTTTGATTTGAACATAAATTCATGAAAGCCTTTGCTGTAGGTAGAATGATCTGAACGTATTTCTGCAAGGCGCTCAATTGCCACCTTAATCTGAAAAAAACACAAGCATTGCTTAACTGAGCAACTGCGGGCTATCACATGTCATGTAATGATAAAGCAAGAAACAACAGATTACAAGCATTACATATTGTCTAACTGAAAACATTAAGCAAGAGAAACACCGTAAACACTTAATAAGAACATTACTATGACTAATAATTATTTCAGAAAACATTCAAACTGATCTATCTATAAGCTGTTACCTTCTCAGGCAAAGTGGGTAGAGTTAACTTGGTCGATTGAAGCTGTAATGTCAGAATGTTGAGCGGCTGTAAAATCTGTTCAACGGCAAATAGCAACAGAATTGATGTTTGGTTTTGAAATGTTACCAATAGTCCAGCAGCCTCAGATGAAAGGTCCTCT